>JAHBCN010002928.1:7500-83034 GCA_019359885.1 Listronotus oregonensis
TTTTTTTTTTTTTTATTTTTTTGTTAAAAAAAAAAATTTTTTTTTTTTTTTTTTTAAAAAAATTTTTTTTTCCTTTTTTTTAAAAAAACCTTTAAAAAATTTCCCCCAAAAAAAAAATTTAAAATTTTTAAAAAAAATTTTTTTTTTAAAATTTTTTTTTTCCCAAAAAAAATTTTAAAAAAAAAAAAAATTTTTTAAATTTTTTTTTAAAAAAAAAAGGTTTAAAAAAACCCTTTTTAAAAATTTGGTTTTTAATTTTAAATTTTTTTTTTTAAAAAAAAAAAAAATTTTTTTTGGTTTTTTTAAAAAAAATTTTTTTTTAAAAAAGGGTTTTTTTTTTTTAAATTTTTTTTTTAAAAAAAAAATTTTTTTTTTAAATTTTTTTTTAAAAATTTTAAAAAAAATTTAAAAAAAAGGGGGTTTTTTTTTCCTTTTTTTAAATTTTTTTTTTAAATTTTTTTAAAAAAATTTTTTTTTTTTTAAAATTTTTTAAATTTTTTTTTAAAAAATTTTTTATTTTTTAATTTAAATTTTTCCTTTCTAACCCCCTTTTTTTTTCCCTTTTTTTTTTAATTTTCCTTTTTCCCGGGGAAATTTTTTAAAAAATTTAAAAAAAAAAAATTTTAAAAAAAATTTTTTTTTTTTTAAAAATTTTTTTTTTTTAAAAATTAAACCCCCTTTTAAAAATTAAAATTAAAAAATTTTAAAAAAAAAATTAAATTTTTTTTTTAAAAAAAAAAAAATTAAAACCCCAAAAGGGGAAAAATTTTTTTTTTTTTTAAAGGGGGAAAAAAAAAATTTTTTTTTTAAAAAAAAAAATTTTTTTTTTTTTTTAAAAAAAAGGGGGAAAAAATTTTTTTTTTAAAAAAAATTTAAAAATTAAAAAAAAAATTTTTTTTTTAAAAAAAAAAAATTTTTTTAAAAAATTTTTAATTTTTTTAAAAAAAAATTTTTTTTTAAAAAAAATTTTTTTTTAAAAAGGGAAAAAAATTTTTAAAATTAAAAAATTTTTTTTTTAAAAAAAAAAAAAAAATTTTTTTTTAAAAAATTTTTTTTAAAAAAAAAAAAAAAATTTTTAAAACCCCCTTTTTCTCATGGTGATATTGTTTACCGATGTTGTTATGATCATGCAGAGAAATGGTTTTTATTTTTTTGAGCGAAAACCGTGCATTGTATTGAAAAAAAAGTAATTAGCTTTGCTTATAAATGATTGGGGATGTCGAAAATATTTTTCATTTTAAGAGAAATCAGTGACGTACCATCAATATCTGTCAAAATAGACAGGTCAAATTCCGTACGAAAGTCACTGGTCAAAATTTAAAAAATGTAGTATACTTAAAAATGCCTCTTGTTACATAAAACATGTATGCCTAATTTTATTAAAATATCTTAAGTGGTATTACTGATATTAATAATAAATGATTTATTTTAACACCCTGTATCTCAAAACTTAGGACGTTTGGGACATACGTTCATATATTTTTTTTTCTTAAAATGGACTAACAAATTGCCCTCTTAAATATTGACATTCAATTAAAAAACACCCTGTATAAAGTAAGCGCTCGGGATTATTTGACCCCGGTTTACTGCCCTCGGTATTTACCTAATTGTCAGTCCTTTTGGATTTGGACACCTTAGGGGTTTAACTTTAAGTGGCCAAAATGGCTGACATATTATCGATAACGATTTTTTCCCAAAAATTTTGCACTTTCACCCCTTATTGCTACCCTCTGTATCCAATAGGTTTACAATACTAAATGAAAATGTTTTACGGAAGAAACTCCAAATTACTGATGACGAGGATTTTTCGGCTCTAGCTCTTAGACCATTTATTTTAGGTAGTCCCCTAAATATGACAACTTCCAAATTTGGAAACACATATTATGAGTCCTCCTTTCATTAAGGGTAGCTTAAATGGCCAACAATATTAAGACTTAAAGAAATATCAGGTTTTTACCTGGATTACGAGAATTACATATCAATTCTAAAGCAATATGGTTTCAGCAAGATGGGGTACCACCATAATATTGCAGAGACGTGCATACAAGGTTAAACGAAACATTTTCAAACAAGTAAATTGAACGTAGGAGAAGCATGAAGTGGCCAGCCCGATTCCCCTAGTTGAACCCTTTAAACTTTTTCGTTTGGGGCTATTTCCTTAACCGTTTATAAAATACGAGGCAATTTTGCTATTTTTAAATTAAAACGCAGAGTTATCATATTTTCCAAAGTACATAAAATAAAGTTTTGAAATTTAAAACTGTTAGTACTCACCTCTAATTCACTGATATTAAAATATTGAATTTTTAATTTTAAAAAATGAAATTGCCTACTCTATCTCAAAAACCATACGCTTGGCAAAATTGTTGATATTATCATAGAATCATGCGTTTCCTAAAACAACTACGCTATAAATTTTACAGTTTGTCCCCTTGCATTTGCAAAATACGAAGCCCTTTCGGGACTTTTAAAAAACTGTGTATAGATTTGTATAAATATTTTTTGTAAGAATCCACTGACCTAATTAAAAAATCTATTACGTAAACTTCTTTTATTCTGCCTAAAATTCTTGTCAAACGAACGAAAAAAATGATAAACATTTTTTTCGCCCAAAAAAAAAAAAGAAAATTTAACAAAATAAATAGTTTAATTAACCATTTCATACAAGCTCGAAAAATATAAAAATCCAAATAATAATGAAACTTTTTGTAGCCTTATTCAAAAATAAAAGTAATTTATTTTAAGCGGGTTTTCCTGGCTACACGACGAAATAATGTTCTCTCTTAATATTTAAACTTGTATCTAGGTCTCTTTTAGTGTGGCAAGCTAACTGTAATGTTAAATTTATATTTAGTAAAAGGTCAAAATATTACTTGTACCTAAAGGTTAAAATATGATATTTAACTTGCAACTGTGACTAGAAAGGAAAGGAATTTAATTACTATAATGAATAAACCATAGTTATTAAAAGAGAGATTTTAAAATTTTCAAAATAAATAGTCAAATTTCTTATTTTACAATATTTTATATTTTAATTGCCGTAAATTTGCAAGTTTTAAATTATTTTAATTCCCCTATAAGAAACGTAAATTTCACGCAAGACCTTGCAGGTTTAAGACAGGAAAAAACAAGACAGTATTTAATTTCTAGCTGCTACTGATTTAAAAAAACTAACTACGCAAAAGAAAACGTTATTATATGTGTGTTCTGCCGATTCATCCCCCTCCATGCACATGCGGCACTCGGCGTCTTCCGCTGGGCGGATCTTGTGCATGTGGTACTTTAATCTGCAGTGTCCCGTGTACAGTCCCAATAGAGTTTTAAAGGATCCCCCAAACCGACGCGAATTATTCGCAGCGGATTTGTGACGGAAATTCCGCTGCGAAATTCGTAGCGGAATCGGAAGCGAGTCTCACACCAAAGCGATTATAATCACGTCATTTTCGTTATATTATTTTCAATACCAAAAAGGGTCAACGTTAGTGCTTAAAAGAAAAAAACAATAGCTATTTAGTTATAACAAAAAAAATATTCATCGTCGGATGAAGAACGGAAGCACTATTGTTCCTTGCAATGGAAGAAGATAATTTAAGGTAAAATAATTTTAATATCTAAAAATTAGTGTTGACTGTATTACGTATTTTATCTCAGGAAAAAAAGAAAATGGATTCACAAAATTAATCAAGAAAGACAACAATATGGCGAGTTCCACACATTAATGCCACAATTAAGAAAAGACGAGAAGAGATTTTACATTTATTTTAGAATGACAATTTCTTGTTTTGATGAACTTTTACGCCTTATAGAAAATCATATTCGAAAATTAGACACAAATTATCGAGAAGCTATTTTACCTGAAGAGCGATTAGCTATCACATTAAGATAAGAACAACAATTTTCCTGTCTTCAAAAAGTTTATTTAAAACTCCTTATTTCGAAAAAGTACAAACTTATTTACCAAATAGTACATTTTTATAACTAATATGGCTTAAAATTATTTAGGTAGTTAGAAGCTGACGAATCTTTTGAAGTGGGTTGACATCTAGTATCATATGTTTGGTTGGTCAATGTTGTATATATGGGTTCAGAATTTATTTGATAGGTCTCGGAGCTTATCTCCAGTTGTCTGTTGAATGCAGCATCGTTAGGAGAGTCTAGAGATGTACTTTGAACTGAAGAGATGGTTCTATAGGTATCTGTACTTGCAGGCCTAGTTTGATAATTATTTGAAGTGCTTTCTTCCAATTGAAAAAGCCCATGCTTCATGATAATTTGCGCAACTTTCATTTTAACTTCAATCTGTCTCCTGGCAGAAAAAGTTTTAACTGTCGCTGCGTGAGCCAAAAAAAGTTTGTCAGTTGCATCATGCTCAACTCTTTTTTTGCTGTTAAAATACGTCATTAAATCTTGCACAGAACTTGATAGCTCAGGTTTTCGTTTTCTATTTTCGTTGCGTTTAAATGGAGTTCTCTCAAGCATAGAAGCATCTCTAGAGGTTGCATTTGATGTAGGTGTGACTGACTTTGCAGAGGTCGATGTTTATAACTGAATGATATCTGTACTGGACTTTTTAGAATTTTGGCTAATATTATTTGGTCGTATTTGTTCAACTTCGGTAGCTTCCTCGTTTGCAGCATGCTCCGTATCTATCTCCTCTGTATATTCTTCTGAATGAATGTCTTGAACATTGGATGTGGTTTTGGCAAAATTTAAAAATGGTCTAAATTCTTCCATTTGATCAGCCCATATCCATGTTTGGTATTGGTTGCTGCTTGTCCCATTTTAGTTTTAGTGCTTTTTTATACTTGGCATAAGTATCGCGCAGATTCCACCACTTTTTTTTAACCTCTTCCCCTGAAAAGAAAAATAACTTCTTTGTATTGTTTTAGGTATTTGGCTACCGGAGATACATTTTATACGATTGGCCATAGTTTTAGAGTTGGCTTTTCAACTGTAAGCGCTATAGTCACAGAAGTTTGCGAAGCTATATGTGCAAATTTGCAAAATATATATTTACCCGAACCCACTACAGAAATTTGGAAAAAGTCTGAGGAAGGATTTAGAGATTTATGGCAATTCCCAAATTGCATTGGGAGTATAGATGGCAAGCACGTTACGATCAAATGTCCAAATAAAACTGGATCTAATTATTGGTGCTATTTAAACAAATTTTCACTAGTATTATTGGCAATTGTTGGACCGGATTATAAGTTTATTTCAGTTGATATTGGCGGTTTTGGTAAAAATAGTGATGGAGGAATTTTTAAAGTTTTCAACATGGGAAGAAGATTCGAAGCAAATACAATGAATGTACCTGAACCAAAAACACTCCCAGGATAAAATGAACCTTCCCCTCATGTCATAATTGGAGACGAGGCCTTTGCTCTAAAACCGTATTTATTGAGGCCCTTTCCGTACAAACAAAGTAAAACAGACATTCGTTAGGAAAACTATAATTTAAGACTCTGTCGTGCGATAAGGGTGGTAGAAAATGCCCTTGGCATATTGGCAAAAAATGGCGCATATTCTACAGACCAATGGAAACGAAAGTTAAAACCAGCATTCTTATTGTAAAAACTGCATGTATTTTACATAATTTCTTAAGAACAAAAAATTCTGATGATGGATTTATTGAACTTTTAGATCCAGCAGAATCTGAACTTGGAGCTTTTTAAAATATTCAAAATGATCCAAGAAGAGCAGCAAGATTAGCATAAAATTTTGTTACATTTTTTAATGCAGGTTTATAATAAGCTGTTTTTATAATCATTAAAATAATACAAACAACACGTACATAATTTTCTTTTAAAATCTGTATTGAAATATTTTTGATTATTTTTTTTTAAGTAATTAATTTTTAACTTCCCATTTTCGCCTAATTCTTCTCCTATTTTACTCCAAACCTTATCCTTTTTCTTACATTTTTATAGTCTTCATGAGAAAGGTCATACAAGATCGGGTACTTCCGAACTAATTCAATAATTCGCTCCATTTTGATATTTTTCACTTAATATTATATAATTTAATAAACGTTTCTACACGGATCCGCCGACAAAAACGCATCTAAATGCGTTTCCGTGCGAATAAATACGCAGATAAATCGCAGCCCAAACGAAGAAATCCGCACTAGTTTGAACTTGTCTATTTACCGCAGTGAAAACAATACGTTGCGATTCGCATGTGGCGCGAATATTCGCAACTGTTGCGATTTTTCCGCGTTGGTTTAAGGTAGTACCCTTGATTGCTCCAGTAGTTTGATAGTACATTGTTGGTTCGGTGGGCTTATGAAGGCCTTCGAGTGTCTGAGACCCGGAAGTCCATGCCAGTACCGAAGATTTTCTCTTTGTGTCCAAGCTGATATGAACTGCTTGGCCGTTCCATAAGATATACCGATGACCGGTTCCGGCCCTATGAATTTTGTTTCCGCCCCCCTTTTGGCAAGAAGTCTGCGGATTCATTACCCTCTAGGCCGGTGTGTCCAGGTATCCCCAGTAGTGTAACCTTATTGTTTTGACCCAGTTTGGTCAGCGCATCCTTGCAATTCCAGACGGTTTTCGAATTGTACCGGCTGGATTCAAGAGCCTTAAAAGCTGCTTGACTATCGGAGAATATTTTAACTGTCTTACATGTGCAGTGCCGATCAACCAGCGATCTAGCACACATCTTAATAGCAAATACCTCCGCTTGAAATATGGTTGCGAGAGTTCCCAGGCTGAAGGAAAACTCTGCCCCCGGCCTCTGTCTATATATTCCAACTCCAACACCGTCCTTGGTTTTGGAGTCATCGGTGTACCAACAGATGTCAGCCCGGAGCTCCAGTCCTCCCTTTGTGGGTAGACTACACTGTAGGGCCAATATCTAGAAATGCAGCCACCACCATCTCCCTTTGTTCCAGGGAGCTGGCGATGTTTGCCACCAGGTTGTTGAGGGCTAATTCTGTTGATTTACCCGTCTCGTATGCATACTGGTGTGTGTTACAGGGATGAACCCTGAGTGGGCCATCCCTTATGTGAACATCCAGTATTTTTTTCAGACTTTTCAACAAAAAGGAGGTTAGACTTATTGGTCTTAGCGACTTGGGGGTCGATCCATTCCGACCCACCTGTGGTATATATATTACCTTGGTTGCCGACCAGTTAGTCGGTATGTAATTCCACACCGAGCTAGCTCTAAAAAGTCTTATTAGAAAGGGTAGCATCACTTCCAGACCGACTTGTAACAGTGCCGGAAAGATGCCATCTTCACCCGGCGATTTATAGGGGAGGAATGAGCCCACTGCACCCCGTATCGCTTGTGCTTTATTATCTTATTAGAAGTCAGCCAGTCGCTCTTCTGAGGCCGTTTTAATCGGCCAGCAGGGAGATTTTCTGGCTGCCTATCTAGTATTATACTTCCTGGGAAGTGAGTTTTTGCTACAAGCTCCAACGTCTGTCCTCTAGTATATTTCTAATTTATCAGATTATGTGACATAGTAAATAAGAGGTGGATTTTTCTTGCAACAATGCAATTTTTCGTAGAAGGTTGCGGTTTTGTAACTAAGGTGATTGTTTGTTTTAAAAACATTTATGTTTATAACTCACTAGTGAGATAAAATCTATAACTCACTACTTTATCTCACTAGTGAGTTATGGGTCACTTTATTTTCTAAATTATCTATAATAGACGTATAATATAACATTTTAGATATTTTTTTTCTAATAAAAATCCAAATATTTGGGTGAAAATTGACTATTTTTGATAAAAAATTGTATTGAAAAATATGGTTTAAAGGTACCCGTAAAGAGTCTTCCTTTAATATATTGAAATCTTTAATGAGTCGATTGGTTGCCAAGATACAGGCTGTCAAAGTTGACTGGCGTTTAAGGCGAATCTATAAACAATAATAAATATCAAGTTCTTGCACATGGTTTAAATAGATTTATTGTCTTATTTTTATTTATATTTTACTCATAGGATGATTTCAGAGCAAAAAATATGTATTTTTGTTAAAATACTTATTGCCCTCAGCAACTGTTCATGCTTTTAAACAATTGCTAAGGGTGCCCAAATGACTCGATTTTAATCTTTCAAAAAACGTTTAAAAGCTTAAGATCTCTTGTATATGCGAAATAAAAATGATAGGTCTTAGTTCAATATTCTGGCATAATGTTTCACCATAGTATGAAGTTTTATCTAGCCTAATATGGAGGTCCTTAAAAAAATCCCAGGGTCTTAAATATTCGTGCAAAAAACTTAATTTTATTACCTTGTTTTTATGTTTATTGCCATGTTGAAACAAGCCTAATATATTTTGCGATTTCTAACTAATCTTGTCTTATAAGAAATTTTGTTACGAATCTTTTAACAAACTACATTTTTCTTACGACCAACATTTATAAAGTAATGGGCGATTTAATTATTGTAAATTGATTTTTAATTTTTAGTTCCTATTATATTGTGTTTTACTTTTTTTCCCTATAAAGCAATTTAATACTGTGTTTAAATCCATAAAATATTTTCGTTTTATGACCTGTTTTATAATTCTGTACATTTTTTACTATTTTAAAATAGTATTCTGTGCGGTGAGATGTTTGTGGATAAGTTTTATATATTTGTCGTTAATTAAGTTATTATCAAAAACTAATAATTGTGTTTTCACCACACATCGATCCGTATCGCGTGGTAAAGATACATTAACAAAGTACCCAAAATCCATGAACCCTTACAAACTTGTAGACCACTCAAAAAATAATTGATCCTAATTAACAAATACAAAACCATTTATTGGTAATATGAATACAAAAAAATGTTATTAATAAAATCCCTTTTAAATCTATTAAATGCTATATAAATAAGGCTTTATATTAGCCAAGGCATAAAAGAACATCAAATAAATTTAAAAAATACAAAAATTCCTAAAAGTCAAGATATGTCTTTATGCATTTTGATAATAGTGCAAAATATACTGGATCACTTCAATACCTTATTAAAGAAAAGGTTTTTAAAAAACGTAAAATAAAAAAGTGTTTTTTTATTATGACATAAAGATGGCTGTATGGAATCAATAGATAATTTAAATATTACTTTACTGCCTTTTCTTATTACTTATTACCAAGATAATTTAAGAGCAATCTAATAATAAATATTTAGTTTCACTTTTATTTTATAAAATAACAAATAAATTGTTACAACAAATAAATCTTTTATTTGTGACATTTTATCATTAATAAGTATTCAAATTTCCAAAGTTTTATTAAGCTAAATTTTAAAAAATCTTTATTTAATTTATTGTTTAATTTTTATTTCTATGTTTATTTTATATCTTAAAAGGGTGACCAATTTGTCATCGAAACGTTTTTTTTTTTTAATTTTTAAGGACCGGTCTTCTTTTAAGAGTTTCTGCGTTAAGTTTTTTTTAGGTGATCTGCAAGTTCGTAAGGGTCAATAAATTTTGTGTACGCTGTTAGTATACATATTAAAACCCTTAGACCTATACCAAAGTGATCCCTTCTTGCATGTCTGGCAAGTAACCCAAAGACTGTTTTGTATTTGATATATGTTTGTAACTGTAACTAAAACCAGAACTAATAAAGGATTTTTTTTAAATAAAATTTATTTTTAAAATTGACTGACAACTCCCTCTTATCTAAACGTATTTTTCATATATTAAATCTACAGGTACACAAGGTAAACATACATAACACGACATATCCCCTTTTAACTTTTTGCTACTTCCCATTCCCCTCTTAAGTTCCTGCTTTTTAAATAAATCTTCGCTTGTGAGATTTGTTCTGTTTTTTACTTTGGTTATTATTTAAACATAGTTCTATATTTTGAACTTTAGATTTTGCAACCATACCTTAGTTACTACTGATAGACACTGCAGATCTTCAGCGTTTTGATTATAGGCCTCTATAAAGATATTTTTCGTAGTCTTTCAGTCTGCTACCTTCCCCAAATGTTTCCATTCACTTGTAAAATATTTAAAAATGGCAGGAACAAGCGACCTGATTGGATGACCATACAGAATTTGAGCTGGAGAAGAACCACAATTTTTTGAGTGTTTCGCAGTTTTAACAATCCAGCATAAAATTTATTTTCATCTAAACAGCCTCCCACCATGCATTTTTAATTAAATGTTTTATGGTTTTCACTGCTAATTCAGCAAGTCCATTACTCTGGGCATAATATGGGTTTAAAGAAGTATATGACATATCCCATTCTTTAAGAAACAATACTACTTCTCGGGATACGAATTTCGGGCGATTATTAAATCGGATCCTTATAGACACACTTGTGTCTATAAAAATGTTTCTTAGGTGATTAATGACTGGGTAGGAACTAGAATCTTTGTTTCCAAACCGGCAAACAACTGGCCAACCTGAAACCAGGTCTACATAATCCATAAAATGCTTTCCTGCACTAGAAAATAAATCTGCCGAAACATATAGGAATGGTTTAAATGGCAACGGATCAAACATCAAAGATTCTCTCGAAAAGGATTGCCTTAGTTGTTGGCACGACTAGTAAGATATGATTATAATTTTAATATCGCTGTTTATGCTGGGCCAAGAAACAGTTTGGCTTGATGGTTTTTTCGTACGTTCTATGCCTTAATGAAAACTATGCAAACGATGAAGAATCATTTTTTGCCGCTTTTTAAATTACAATTTGACGTCTCTTCATGACAAACAATTATTTTTATAATAATTCGTTTCTTACGTTCCAGTTTGGTAGTAAATCAGAATTTAAATATTTTTTGCTATCGGAAAAACCAGTGTGTATTTTGCTTGATACTCTAAATTATATTTACTTATATCTTAAAGAAATTTCAAGAGATCTTTTAAATGTAAGTCTGTATAAGAATATTTAGTATTGTCTGCTATGGAGACTTGATAAACGGCAAAAGATTTCATATGTCAGTTGGCATCTTTAGCCAAATAGTCTTTATTTATTAAATACAACAAATTAATTACTTATTTGTGACATTTCATTATTTATAGAAAAAGGATCATTTTAAGCAAACTGTTTTAAACCATTTCTTCATTAAGCCTAGTCCAGACCTACATACATTTTTCCGCAAACAAATGTTTAAAAACAGTTGCCCGCAAACAAAATATTTAAACATTTGTGTAGGTGTTTTATTTCGATAAATATTGATTAAAAACTAGTTTGCAACTGAGTCCAGACCAAAGAAAAAACATGTCGCTGAGCAGTGAGGCAGTGGCGGGCATTTGTGCTGGATACATATATTTTACGTCAAGGAAAAGGAAACAAAAACGTTGGTGGGTACGTGAACTCCTGCAAAACGGAATTGAACATTCTTCAAACTTACTAAGAGACCTAAAATTAAATGATGGAGCTGGATTTAAAATTTTGTTAGAATGGCTCCAACTGATTTTGAGATATTAATTCAAATTATTGGCCCAAATATTTGTAAACAAGATACAAAGTATAGAGCAGCTATCCCTGTTGCATTGCGGTTAGCAATAACTCTTAGATATCTGGCAAGGGTGATTCATATACTAGTTTGATGTACACATTTCGAATTTCAAAGCAGTCAATATCAGAAATTGTACCCATTGTATGCAATGCTATTATTACACTTTTAAAACCTTATAAAAAGTAAGTATACATTCAAATTAATTTTATTTGCCTCTTAAACCATACTTTTCTGAGACATGAAACCGTGAAGTGAATCCACATTCAAGTAAAGCTTAAACTCTGAGGAGGTATAAAAGTGTTATCAAAACTTTATTCAAAAAAAGAAAAACATTTATACAACTAAGTAAAGTAGGTAGACATCTAAAGATCTATAAAGTTCTTGGTATTATTATAATACGCTCTTACATTTTCTGTTTCATTGGATTCATGTAAATCTGTGGATCGATGTAGATTAATATTATTGGCATACTCTTCTTCAATTTCATACATCAGTTGACCCTGCGCTTGACAATTATCTGGCATAAAGTTAGTGTTTGCTGTTTGTTGCGATGGCATACTGTTATTAGATTGTTGAAACTTTGAATTTTGATGAGATACTGGTGTAGACTCTGATAATGTGGCAAGTTGGGGTAATGGCGATGTTGCTGGGGATGACAAAATGCTACATTGTGGGGAACTTAATACAATGACCGAGCTTGTTGCAGAGGATGATGCAATGGATTTATAAAATTCACCCATCAATAATTTAAAGCGAATTATCAATTACATTCTGAGCAAATGCTATTTCTAACTTTGATCTACCGCTATTTCTAAGTTTATTAGCAATATGCTCCCCGTAAACAGTATATTCATCACGTTTTGAAACCGTGTCGGTAAGCGTTTTCATGCACTTTAAAGCTTCAGCTGCATTTGAATCATCAATTTTTTGTATTTTCTTTGTTGGTGGTAAAACAAATCCCTTTCTTTTTGGTAATGTTCTAGACTGATTGACGATGTTTTCCTGTTGGTGCTCAGTATCAGTATCAGTTTCATTGGCATTAGTTTCATCTGCAATGAGGCTTTGTGAATTTTCTCCCATAACATCCGTGGAGTTCTGTAAATAAAATCCATAATTAGTTTTATTTTTTAGATGCCGACGAAAGAAGAGGAATGGATCGTTATTAGCGAAGGATTTAATAACCGATGGAATTTCCCTCACTGTGTTGGCGCTATGGACGGTAAACATGTTCAAATTGTTGCACCGGCACATAGTGGAAGCCTGTATTTTAATTATAAGAAGACACACAGTATTGTGATGTTCGTTATTCCAGACGCAAATTATAATGTTTTGTATGCTGACGTTGGATGTCAAGGGCGAATATCAGATGGCGGAGTTTTGAAATTTACCACCTTTTATAAAAAACTTAGTGAAGAAAGGCTTCGGTTACCACCCAATAGACCATTGCTTGGAAGAAATAAACCAATGCCGTTTATATTTGCCGCTGATGATGCATTTGCTTTAACGACAAACATTATGAAGCCATATCCTGGTCAGTTACCTGGTTCTAACAATCCCAAACGAATTTATAATTACAGACATTCTAGAGCCAGAAGAATAATTGAAAACGTTTTCGGAATTTTATCTTCTAAATTCAGAGTTTTTCTTAAGCCTATAGCATTAGACCCGAACAAAGCAGAACTGGTTAGTTTAACATGTCTTTATCTCCCAATTTTTTACGACGAAATGTTGAATGCATCAACACTTATTTCCCGCCAGGAACTTTTGACACTGAAGATCTCGATAGTAGTATAATTAACCCGGGTTCGTGGAGATAAGATGTCCAAGGAGACCAATTGTTTGGATTGCAAAATATTGCAAGAAAATCACCAGTTACAGCGAACAGATAAGAGATGAACTCAAGGAATATTTTGTATCCCCCGCAAGGCTCTGTGCCTTGGCAAAACTTGTCAGCGTAGTTTGGTGAATTTTTAAATAGTTGTAGTAAATATTTTTTGTAGTTTTTCTGAAATAAACTAGGTACGTTTAAGTATTTAGATTTTTTTTATATTTTTGTCCACAGGTAGGTCGCAAAGATCACCATATAATTTTGCACACACCTTGCAAACAATATTTTTTTACCAAGATATCCGATGATATGTTTTGCATATTATTTACATCTCCGTATTTAAAAAAAAACATAGTCACATTGTAGTAACTAAATACGTATGTATTCCATAGCAAATTTTTAGCCTCAGGGCTATATTATCTCATGGACATTTTTGAATACCGGTGACTTACTTGCTAATAATAATATAATGTCAAAAATTAAGAAAAACCACGTTAGTTCAAAAAAAATGGAAAATATAAAAGAAAATTACCGTTTTAGTGTCTTAATACATAATTTGACATAGACATAAATATTACATAAAAATTAAAATAAAATGCTAACTTACCTCAGTTTCCTCTTCGTTTCCTGCATCTGTTGAACGACTACCTCTAGAAATATACCCTTGCAATAAAAATAATAGTCTTTCGTAACCAAACCAGTTCACTTGCTTGGGAGATGCTCCACTTCGCTCAGAGTCCAATAATTTCTTGTGCTCTCGGCGAAATTGATTTTTTAGTGCCTGAACCTTTTTTTCAATTTCTGATGCACTGATCTTATACTTTTTTGCAAGCATTTCATAGGCATCCACTTTTTTATTACGGTTTTTATAGTCTACACACTGTACGTCCCATAAGCATGGTAGACTGTGAAAGTCTTCAATTAAAGAAAGGGTTTTTTCTTGGTTCCACATTTTAATAAGCTATTTGTATATACACTAAATAATAGACCAAAACCCCGAAATTACAAGCGCCACTGATAAAACAAATAAATAAACATTTGCCCCGAACGCGTCCAGACTTGCTTGTTGGCGAGTATAAAAACACGTGTTTCCCATTCTGGCGGGAAACAAAAAAACCTTAAACATTTGTTTAAATGTTTTTAAACAAATGTTTGCAAACACATTTTAAACAGCTTTTATACAGTTTTTATACAAATGTTTTAATGTTTGCGGGCAAATGTATGTAGGTCTGGACTAGGCTTTAGGCTTTAAAACAATATGCCAATAATTTTTTTTTAAGAGTTGAATTCTTGGATGTTCAATATTAGCTAAAGTATAGTCATTTAAAATTGGGATAAGAGGTTTATGAACTGTTATAACTGTAAACTATACACAGCCTAATATATATATATATGACTTGCACTTAGTTATGGCCCATGTAATGTCTAATAGGTTAATTTCAATCATGGAATATCTTGATTTTGTTTCTAAAAGAGAAAGATATTCACATTTAGTAAGCTTCCATATATTTTAATGTTTTTTAAATACAACATAACAAATCCACTTGGACGAGAGACATCGGTAGACGGCATTTTTTTTGCTGAGATCAAAATTTGCAACACTGGAGGCTCTGTAAGAGCTGGTTTGGTTCTTTTTAAAGTTTTATCGTGAATAAAATTTTATAAAAAAATATTTTTAACTTTAAAATGGCCCTTAAATGAAAAACATTCAAAACTTATTTTAAAAGAAAAATGGTTCAGTTGATTTACTAATCCAAAAAAGAACGCAGTTCATTTAAATTTCTAGTGGTCCTAAAATTCTTAATAGCACTAACTTTTGTTTGGTCTGCTTTAACGCCACTTTTACCAATAATATATCCTACTTATTTACTTTTTCCTTTGCAAAAGCAAATTTATTCTTATTAAAAAAAAATTGTTGTGATCTAAAAGTTTTATTACTCGTTATATACTAATAAAGAAATATTTTTTATAAATTTTATTTTAAAATTTACAAACAACTTCTTCCTATATGTCCCTATGTTTATAAAGGGTATTCCAATAAGAGGTTTCGAATGTTTTTATTTGCTACTCTTCTTATCTTAATTTTCTTTTTGGTAATTCGGATTTTATTGCATTGTGAAATTCAGTACAATTTTAACAATGGAGCGCTATACTATGGAACAACGTGTTTACATTATAAAAACGTATTTTCAAAATGGGTCTTTTGTAAGAGCCACATATCGGCGAATTCGGGATTACTTTGGTGTACACAATCGTCCCTCAGTAGCAACTATTCGCAAAATAGTGCATAAATTTGAAACCACCGGATCTGTGCAAGATATTAAAACAAAAATACGGAAACGTCCAGCTCGTTCCGTTGAGAATATTTAGGCTGTTCGGGAAAGTGTGGCTGAAAATCCACAAATGTTTGTTGAAAGACGTCTACAACATTTGGGCATCGGCAGAACTTCAACGTGGCGAATTTTGAAAAAAGATTTATGTCTGCATCCTTATAAAATTCAAATTACTCGGGAGCTAAAGCCACACGATCATGGACAACGTCGTGCTTTTAGCAATTGGATCCTACAGAGGAAGGCAGAGGACAATAATTTTTGCAATAAAATCATTTTTAGTCACGAGGCTCACTTCCATTTAAACGGTTACGTAAATAAACAAAATTGTCGTATCTGGGGCAATGAAAATCCTAGACAGATTCACAAAAAGCCAATGCATGCCCAACGTGTAACAGTTTGGTGCGGTTTTTGGGCTGGGGGTATAATTGGTCCGTATTTCTTTGAAAATGAAGACGAACAAGCTGTTACAGTAAACGGAGAGCGATACCGAACGATGATTGATGTTTTTTTATGGGATGAGATAATGGAGATGGATGTAGACAATATATGGTTCCAACAAGATGGGGCGACATGCCATACAGCACCAGAAACATTGGATTTATTGCGTACACAGTTTGAAAGGAGGATTATCTCAAAGAACGGGGACGTAAATTGGCCACCAAGATCTTGCGACTTGACGCCGCTAGATTATTTTTTGTGGGGCTATGTGAAAAGCAAAGCTTACGAAAACAATCCCCTAACCATTCAAGAATTGAAACAAGAAATTACACGAATAATTCGTGACATAAATCCAGAAATGTGTTTAGGAGTAATGGAAAATTTCAACAAAAAAATTGTGTGCTGTCAGAGAAGTTCGTGGTGGTCATTTAGCAGATATTGTATTTCAGGTATAATTGTACACTGTTCAGCTACGCAGTGCCATAAATAAACTTCAAATATGTTATACAACTTTCATTTTATTCGTTATCAACATTCGAAACCTCTTATTGGAACACCCTTTACATAAAATCTACGCAAGGTAAACTAACATAATACAACAAAAAAACAGTTTTTAACGTAAATATATAATACTGTATTTAGCCTATTAAGCGTATTCTTCTTTCCTTAACACCAAAAAATCACCTGGGATGGATGACATACCAGCAATCGTTTTAAGAAAATGTGCTTCCGAGCTTACAGCTATCTTAACCCGGCTCTTTTAACTCTATTATGACACGGGTATTTTTCCAGAGAGCTGAAAAGCTGTACATGTGCAACCTATTGTGACAAACGGTATAATGGGGTTTTAATAAATAATACCTTTCATACCGTTTAACATTTTTTATTCCAGTAGCAAAAAATACTTAACTGCTACGCGGCTCTAAATGTATTGGCCTGTTTAGTACTTGATATTTTATCGAGGTATCCAACAAAATTCTGTGGTGCTTATGATTTACAGATTTACGTAGCCGTAAGTCACTTTACCTATTTTAGGTAAAAAAAAATAATTAATTTGCTTTTTTAAAGTGTTCTCATCAGCCATATTTTTATTAAATATAAACGTTTGATGCGGATTATTTTGTAAAACTTGGTTTTTATTTTATTTAACCATAAGAGATAGAAAATTGGTTAAATGGGGAAAGTTGTAGGGTATTTAATTGCATACCGTTTAGAGAACGATTTTATCTTTTTTGATTTTAAGATATTTTAAAATAATAAAAAAATTGCATTTTCGAAAAAGTGCTGTAGTTTTTTTTATTTCAAAATATTTTTTAAATCTGAAGAATCATTATAAGAACAACTTTTTAAGGGCAACGCATTCCTGCATTTAGTTTTTAATTTCGACGTTTTGGTTCTGAGATACCATCATCAAGTTTTTTTTCTTTTGGCGGCCATTTTGTTTTTTCGCTTAATTAAAAAAAAATTCTTTTCTTTAAAATAACGCATAGCACTCCATAAAAATATTTTATTTTTATGTCAAAAAATGACAAAGTTCAGTTTTTGCTGAGTTGGACATGACTTCAGAGGCCATTTGCCGTAAAAAGACCAGGCCGAAGCCTTTAAAAATGGTAAAAAATGAAAAAAAATACAGTAGAATGAAACCCATTGGAAAAGAAGGGGAATATGATCAAAATGAAAGGAAAAATAAATTACGGTCGATCCGAGTTCGGGGAGTGGGGGGTGAGTTTTAAGGGTAAAAAATGGTTTATCTTGATTTCCGGCTAAACTGCACGTCCTATGCAAAAAGTTAAATGCAAAGTTGTAGGTAATAAAAAAGATCTACAACTTTTGTATTTGCAATTTTTTCACATAACCTCAAAATTTTGGTGAAAAATTCAAAAAACAAAGTTTTTGGTTTTTTATTTATATCTTTTTCAAAAAAATTTTTTTACAAAATTTGGTGAAAACTTACCTTATTATGTCCCAAATACACTGTAACTTATTTGATTAAAAATATTTATTTTTCGCCTTTTTTTCACTTAATATCAAAAAGCACCTAATTTTCAATCGAAAATTCTGACGTCAAAATATCAGCTTTTTCAAAAAGTTTGGGGGCTTTTTGTTCGTTGGAATATCTACTTTCTGATGGTGTAAAAAAATATACATTACTATAGGAAATGTTCTCAGAAAATGCAAAAAATTGAAAAAACCCAAATTCGATTTTTTTTTTATCATTATGTACAATTTTGAGGTATTTATCAAAATTTACACTTTAAGTTACTCAAAAACGTAAGATTTCATGTTTTATTGATAAATGAAAAAATTGCAAATTAAAATATACTTCTATAATTAACAAACAAATAAGTTAATAAAGTTAATATTTAATAAGACATCTACAATATTTTGAAAAAGTTGTAGAATCTTATTTAAATAATATTTGTAGATGTCTATTTACTGCTGTTTTAAGATAATTTATATACCTGAGTGACCTTCGGTAAATTTTAGCCCATTGTAAGTTATTTCATAGAGAAGTGGGGACCGACCTAGGAGGGTCTGGGCCTTACTACATACCTGCTATTTCGTAGCAGCTGTAAAAACCGTTAGCCAGTATTCGAGATACAGAGTAGTGTACAACATCGTTTTTAAAAATACACGTGCAGGCTGAGTTACTCTAAGTGAATTGTGAGAAATTTACTTTATTCAAAAAATCGTTTGGAATCTACATATCGAATAAAAAGAGATGTAGCTGATTTACAAATATTACAAAAATTTTTCAACAGGTATGATCCTTTTCCACAGACTGATAACATTATGTCCATTTTTTCTGGAATTATTGGCAATGATTCTGTAAATTGCCATGAAGCGTATGAAGAAGGAAAAAATCTTTGCAAGCTTATTGGAATGAATTTTGGCAGTGTAAAATTTAAAGGAAAAACAAAGTCTTTCTCTCAAAACGGTTCAATCTTCCGTTAAAGTAAACGAAGATATTATAGCCATCGATCCATTATTGCTATTTCAAAGGATATCGTTAACGATCGACAGTAAAAAAGATATGGAAACTTATTTACAATACGAGCTTGCACCTTTTCCATTGTCACTTTTTACAAAAATGGCCTCAGGAAAAATGTAAAATCTCAACTCTACGAATTATTTGTGGTGTTAATAGACCAACGCATTCTGAAAGCATAGTGCATGTCGTTGATGGTGAATTTTTACTGCACAAAGTAATTTGGCAGAAAAATGAAACGGTGGAAGAGATCATTAATAAATGTTTGCGCTATGTAGAAAACATTACGCAGCAAGCAGCTATATTGTCTTTGATGGGTACCCCGAAATTAAAAATCAGCTACTGTCACAAAGGTACCAGCAGCTACTTAACTAAAAGAGGAGAACGTAATCGTAGAAAAACCTCAGACAATATTCCCAAGTTCGATTATCAAAACCATACAAAAATACCATTTTCGCAAGATAAATTTTTATCTAACGAGAAAAACAAGGACAAAATAATAAAAACTTTAATGAAAAGATTACAGTCACAAGGATTTTCCTGTAAACAAGTTGAACAGGATGCTGATGCTGACATAATTAAGACCTCGATAGAAGTTGCCAGAGATACTAATAAAACTGTCATAGTTGTGGGTCAAGATATTGATCTTTTGATCCTTTTAAATCAATTAAATTCAAATAATCATGACATTTATTTTCTCAAACCAGGCTCTGAAATGGAAAGGATCTATTTTTCACGTCATAGTTTCAAACATGAATCCTTCAAACATATTGTTGCATTTCTGCATTGTTTTTCTGGTTGCGATACAACATCTGGATTTGCCGGAAAGGGAAAAAAAGTATCGTTAACTCATTATTAGACGCGAAAAATTTATCAAATTTGGCCAATGTTTTTTATAAAAAAGATGAAATTAAAGAAAATATAAAAAAATGGATTACAATTAATCAAATCTATTTATAAATGTAAAAAAGAAAAAATAACACTAAATCAATTAAGGTTTCAAAAAATATCAATTGGCAAAAATTAAATCATCCTTCATTTTGGCAAACCTCCCACCCACAGAAGGAGCAGCAGAACAACATTGTTACAGAGCATATTATCAGCTTCAAACTTGGTTGGGTAACGAATTGACAGCAACAGATTGGGCTGGAAGCAACATCAGCATGGCATTATGCCCAAATTTACAGAAAAGGATTTAATTCCGGAAGTATTGCTCAAAACTATTTGCTGCAGCTGTGAATCTGGATGTAACAGTTTAAAATGTGGTTTCGAAAACATGGTTTAAAATGCACAAATTTATGCACTAATTGTCAGGGTTCTGAAAGTTGCTCCAATATGGAAGAAAAGTCTACGAGGAAGTAAATGATTCAGATGAAATTGTAGATGAAGAACCAATGCAGACTGGAAATAACAGTGGAGACGAAGATGATGGTCTTGAAGATTTTGACGATCAACTAGAGTTGGAAAGGTTTGTCGAATCTAACGATGAAGAAATGCTTCAAAGAGACAAAACTAATGAATAACTGATTAGAATTTCAGATAAGGTATTTATAAATAACAAGATTAACGTTTTTGAAAAAATATAATGAATAACGTAATCAGAATTAAGTATCTAAATTCAATAGTACGATTTACATGTATATTTATATTGTATGAGATTTTTTATGACATGAATGTAATTCGAATTAAATAAATAAACTTTCCAACTTAAAAAAAATTGCAGCAATCATATTTTTTTGATGAAATTGTACATAATGATAAAAAATTTTTTTTCGAATTTGGGTTTTTTCAATTTTTTGCATTTTCTGAGAACATTTCCTATAATAATGTATATTTTTTTTTACACCATCAGAAAGTAGATATTTCAACGAACAAAAGCCCCCAAACTTTTGAAAAAAAAGCTGATATTTTGACGTCAGAATTTTCGATTGAAAATTAGGGTGCTTTTTGATATTAAGTGAAAAAAGGCGAAAAAAATAAATATTTTAATCAAATAAATTAATGATTTGGGACGTAATAAGGTAAGTTTTCACCAAATTTCGTAAAAAAGAAAATTTTTTGAAAAAGATACAAATAAAAAACCAAAAAACTTGTTTTTGAATTTTTCACCAAATTTTGAGGTTATGTGAAAAAATTGCAAATACAAAAGTTGTAGATCTTTTTATTACCTACAACTTTGCTATTTAATTTTTTTGCATAGGACTGTAGTTTAGCCGGAAATCAAGATAAACCATTTTTTACCCTTAAAACTCACCCCCTCCCACTCCCGAACTCGGATCGACCGTAATTTATTTTTCCTTTCATTTTGATCATATTCCCCTCCTTTTCTAATGGGTTTCATTCTATTGTAATTTTTTTGGTTTCAAAAATTATCGACCCTGGTTGTATTTGCTAGGCTTGTTATGAACCTTAAAACTTATGAAAGTTTTGAAAAACCAGCTTCGAAAAGTTATCAGAGGGATAATCAAGCCCGTGATGATAACATTAAGGAACATTTTATTGCGAACCCGACGTAGTCGACCCGAATAGCTGAAAATGATATTCGTATACCAAGGAGTACCATTCCGAGGGTCCCCAAATCATTCTTGTGCCACTGAGGACCCTCATGAAGTGGCCGAACGAAGGCTATAAGTAAGATTTGTATGTAATGTATGGTGCGGTATGTACGGTAAGTTAATCACCCAGTCCGCAAAAATATTTTTTTTAGGTCAAATGTATAATTTGTTTTTAGATAATCACCTTATAGGACCATCTATTTATAATAACCATACACTAACAGGCCAAAGGTATTTAAATCTTTTGGAAGAGCAGATATTACCAGCCGAGAGCGCTAAAGTACCTAAAGAACAAGCACTGAATGATGTGTGGTTTCAACAGGACGGGTCCCCGCACATAATACTCGGGACGTTCAAAATCTACTAACACAAGTGTTTAACAACAGAGTTATCGCAAACGGCGGCCCTGTAAATTTCCAGCTAGGTCCCCAGATATGTTAAAAATGAAGTGTATGAGTTTAAACTTCCTGCAACTATGGAACAATTAGAGGACAGTATTCGGGATGTCTTAAATAATAAAAATAGGAACACCCTTTGCAAGGTAACTGCAACTGTGTTTAAAAAATGTGAAAAATGCATTAATAAAAATGGCCGTCATTTTAAATAGTTTAACATAATATTATGGTCAAAAGTATTTTATCGTGTTATTTAGAAATTATGTAAGTAGTAGTAAGTATAAAAAGTTAGTAGTTCATAGCATGGATAGAACAATAGTTAGGATGTTAATAGTAATTGTTTGTACGATAAATGGCCTCCGTAGTCATGGCCAACTCAACGAAAAATTAACTTTGTCGTTTTTTGACATAAAACAAAATATTTTCATAAAGGGCTATGCATTATTTTAAAGGAAAAAAATGTTCTTTTTAATTAAGCGAAAAAACAAAATGGCCGCCATAAGAAAAAAAGAAGTTGATGTTGGTATCTCAGAACCAAAACGTCAAAATTAAAAACTGAATGCAGGGGTGCGTTGCCCTTAAAAAGTTGTCCCAATAATGTTTTTACAGATTTTAACAATATTTTGAAATAAAAAAATACAGCACTTTTTCGAAAAAGCAACATTTTGATTTTTTTAAAATATCTCAAAACCAAAAAAAGATAAAATAGTCTTCTAAGCGGCATTGAATTGGCCAATAAATATCCTACAACTTTTCCCATTCAACCAATTTTCTATCTCTTATAGTTTCCAAGATACCCATACATGTATACCCAATTTGGGCCCCACTGTATGTTATTGACTGTCATTTTTCAAAAAATCAGCCGTTAATATTAAAAATTAACGGCAATACGAATTACTAAAAAAGTCTGTTTTAAGCGTTTTTCCGACTTTTCTTGGTGAAAAATGGTCGGATCGGGATTTTTCAAAAACCAATTTGTAGGTTTTTGAATTCTCTACAAACAGTATTTTATGAGTTAAGTGATATAGCCAGTACTTTTTGTTATATTAAAAAGAAACGAGAAAAAGGCCTACTTTTTTAATAATTATTATGTAAACAAATTACCTTTACTGGAAAAAAACTGGGTGAATTTTTGATTTTAGTAATCTACAGGTTATTCCGGAAGACATGGTGCAGTCAGATATCTGTTATCAATAATTACAAAAATGACCTTTTCTTTGCTATAATAATTAGACTATAATGCACCCAAAAAAATTTTTTAGTTCATTTTCTTGTAAAATGAATAAAAAAACATAATTGTTTCTATTTTTAAAAAATTTCATGAATAAATATGTTGTAAAATATATAGCTATGTATTTATAATGACAAATTATAACGATTTATTATGTGAAAAAGAAAAATATTTGATAATAAAACCAAAACAAACTTTATCAATATTTATTTTCCTTTACTCTTCACATTACTCGCTTCTACAAACATTAGCTTTATTAAACCATACCTTATAAAACAGTTGGTTATTTACATTATTAATTATTAAACCTATAATTGCATCACTATTTCCGTGCATGCAATATTTGCTTACGCTAGCTGTTTCATCATTTTAGTGTAAGCCCCCGTAAAAAAGCAGTAGAAGCAATAGTAGAGTATTATTTCAAAATGCGGTAACTAGGTTTTTAGCGCACGCCAGTGTACAGATTTATACACTATTTCATATATAACCATGGCATTTTAAATTTATTTTAAGGGTATTTAATTTTTTTCATAAAAACTATTTCGGTGTTTTTAAAATCTGACAACAAAATATTAACCAGCCATTGTCCAAGTACAAATTCATAAATCATTGTTGTGAAAACCAAGTGGCCTTGTAAGGTTTATGGTTTCTAATATCGTCTCTGTTAACTTAAAATTAAAGTTAAACCATACATGGATTTAGCACGCAAAAGCTTAAAAAATTTCCCAGTTAATTAGTCCCATTAGCCGCTACGGCAAATTTATTTCCGCAAAAGTTAAGTGCTCGCTACGAGAAAAAATATTATCAATTTGTCAAATGGTGCTCTATAAAAAATATGTGCAAAGTCAACTCAGATGTTTTTATCGCATATTTTGAAATTCCTTTCAGCCATAAATCAACATTGGAAACCTTAATAATTCAAATATAACTATAAAATGTAAATTTTGTTAGTTTTTGTATTATTGAATTTTTAGGTAAGTTTTTAAATTTATTTCTTGTTTTAGTCTTAATAAAAACTGTTGTACTTACCAATCTATTATTTTTTTTTTGAGATTTCCTAAAAGTCTAAGAAAGACAAATACTGAAGAACAAAATGTAATTTTGCTGAGACTGTAACTTTACCACACTAGTGCGGTAAAGTGGTATTTAGCGCACTATTGCGCTAAAGTGGTATTAACAGCACTAAAAATAGTGCATGTAACTCGACTTACCTCAAGGTTTTAGATAAATAAAAATATGACTTTTTTTAGTCAAACAGGTACGCAGTATTAAAAAAATTTCAGCCTCAGTTGAACTTTATTCCTTATACAGTGTGTCCCAAATTGGGCCTACACGTATTGGTAACTCGGAAACCATTAGAGCTACAGTGTAGGTTAAATTGGGAAAGTTTTAAACAATTTAATTGCAAAATTAAATCTGCTTTCAGATTTTATTTATCTTTTATGGTTTTTAAGATAATTAAGAAAAACCAAAATGGTGCATTTTTAACTTTTGCCTGTAGCTTGCAAACTACCAATTTAACGGTTTTAAGATTACTACATTAATGGAACACTTTTTTAAGAAGAATTTCATTTAAGTAAAAATATTTTTCTAACTTTATTTGTTTTTAAGATATTTACCCAAACTTTGGATTTTCATACGGACGCCATATTGGATTTTTACATTTTTGAAAGGAGCTCTTTAAAAGCTTTTCCGTGATGTATAAGTCTAGGTTTTCAGATTGCTTAAGCTCTAAAAACGATAATTTTTGTTTATTTGATAGTAGGCTTTGACAAGACTGCGTAATGGCCGCCCCGTTTCATAAAAAACAAATGATACGCATCTTATAATTTAAATAATGTAAATGTCAAAATTAGCGTGCATCTTATTTCTCGTTTAGTAACGCCTTCAACAAAAATTCAAGTTTTGATTATTTTAAGGATTTACAATCATGGCTCTTAATTATTCCAATGATGAAAAGGTGGATATGCTAGAAATTTATTTTAAATCTAACAGAAATACAGAAGCCGCCACACTTGCATACGAAGAACAATTTTCAGAACGGCAACAACCTAACCAAAGACATTTAAGATTCTTAGTTACGAACTTGTTAGCCTATGGATCTTTTGTGAAACCGAGAATCCCAAAACTTATACAAAAAAATGAAACAAGAGAGGCGATTATAATGCAAAACGTTAGAGATGATCCCACAGCATCGGTTAGAAAAGTGGAAGAACAGACAACAATTCCTATGTCATCTGTGAATCGGTTGTATGAAAAAAACACCGTTTTCATTCATACAAACCACGTATTGTCCAGGGTCTTCAGGGGAATAATTTAAATAGACGAATCACCTTTAGTCAATGGTTTATTACTAAATGTCAACAGATAACCAATTTCCAATCCAAGGTTCTCTGGCCAGACGAAACCCGGTTTACAAATTGTGGAATTTTTAATAGGCACAATTATCACTGCTGGGATACAGAATATCCACATAATTTAGAAGAAAGACGGCTACAAACAAGGTTTGGCTTTAATGTCTGGTATGGCATCATAGGTAATTTAAAATGCACCTTTAATTTACGTCTTTCAATTAGATAAAACATTTATTTTTCTGTTTTAGACAACCGTTTAATTGTACCATTTATTTTTGAAGAAACTCTGAATGGAGATAGGTATTTGCTACTCCTGCAAAAACAGATTTTACCGGCCATTAGAAATCCAGTTCCGGCAAATGAAATAAATAATTTGTGGTTCCAGCAAGACGCATGTCCAGCTCACAGTACCAGGGAGGTGATGGAGGTCCTTAGAAATACCTTTAATGACAACATAATCTCTAATAATGGGCCAATTGCTTGGCCAGCTAGATCACTGGACATCACACCTCCTGATTTTTACCTATGGGGACTCGCAAAAAATGAGGTGTACGAGTTTTCTCCCCCCGAAACTAGGCTGGAACTAGAACACAGGGTACGGGATGTGTTTGCTTCCATCAACCGAAACACGTTACGCCGAGTAACCTGCAAGGTGTTGGAAAAATGCAAGAAATGTGTGGAAAATGGAGGAAGACATGTACTGTGATTTTATTTTCTTGTTTACTGATGCATTTTGGTTTTACAATTGTGTTTAATTATTATCAGTTAAGGTAAAATAAGAAATTAATAATTTTTGCAAAAAGCATCACTTTTTTTGTATAACTTTTAAATTTCGCTCTCACAAAAGATCCATAGGGTAACAAGTTCATCACTAAGAATCTTAAATGTCTATGGTTAGGTTGATGCCGCTCCGGATGCGTATCATTTGTTTTTTATGAAACAGGGCGGTCATTACGCAGTCTAGTCTAAGCCTACTATCCAATAAACAAAAATTATCGTTTTAAGAGCATAAGCAATATGAAAACCTAGACTTTTGATACATCAATGAAAAGCTCTTGAAGAGCTCTTCTCAAAAATGTAAAAATCCAATATGGCGTCCGTATGAAAATCAAAAGTTTGGGTAAATATATTAAAAACAAATAAAGTAAAAAAAATATTTTGACCTAAATTAAATTCTTTTTAAAAAGGTGTTCCAATAATGTAGTAATCTTAAAACCGTTCGGTAGGTAGTTCGCGAGCTACAAAGTTAAAAATGCACCATTTTGTTTTTTTTTAATTATCTCAAAAACCATAAAAGATAAATAAAATCTGAAAACAGATTTAATTTTGCAATTAAATTGTCTAAAACTTTCCTAATTTAACCAACACTGTAGCTCTAATGATTCCCGAGTTACCAATACATGTAGGCCCAATTTGGGACACACTGTATATTAATATTATTTGAATTTTTAAAATTTACTTCCACTATACTTAAATATTGATAAGGGTAACGTCTTGTAAAATTTCGAAATACATAACTGTTTCTATCTGTAAATAATACTTAACTGATTATTTATGTTGTACGACTTAAACTTATAAATAACCATAAATGTTTTTCTACTTTTCGAATTATTTGCTTTTACAATCCAGAACTTTATTAAACAGCACCTTATAAAATAGTAGGTTATTTACGTTATCAGCCAATAAAGCTATATGAGCATCAACGTTTCCATGCATGCTATATTTGCTTACGCTAGCGGTTTCGGCATTTTACTGTAAGCCCACGTAGAAAAGCCATAAATAAAGTTATGACTTTTTTATCGAAACAGATATGCAGTATTAAATTATACCAGCCTCAGGTGGACTTTTCTCTTTATGCACCCTAAATATCTGTGTATCTATCTATACGGCTATAAAGCACTGGCGTTGTGAATATCAAAATAACAATAAATATTTATGGTTAGGCGCACAAATAAACTTGTTTTTGATTTAATATTTTAAAACAATAAATATTATTATAAATGGCAAAATAAATTTTTATTAAGAATAAATCTATACCGAGTGTTTAAAAAAACATAGACATAGTTAAATAAGAGATTCCTTGGCCAAAAATAAGACAAAAATGTTATATAAACAAATCACCAAAATGGCCCCATTTTTAAGATAAAGTGTGAAAGAAAAATTCTAAAAATTAAGATTGTCCTTCTATTTTAAAATCGGTTCTTAACCAAAACACACCTTTTGGTGATAACCTTTGTTACTATTGTGGACCAGTGGCGTAATTTCGGGCAATTTTATTCTTTTTTTTACTATTATTGCACCATAACTTTTTCGGTAATAATAGTTTTAATAATTTGTTACGTTATGCTTATTTTCTGCTAAGTTTCATATAAAAAAGCTACATTTAAATTAACCTAATAAGCCTTATGATTTTCTAGATATTTTAATTTAAAACTTGCGTGGCATGAAAAAAGTAACATTTAAAATTAAGGGTTTGGTGGTAAACAATGTTAAGTGCAAACTTTGAAATGTTCAGGAAAGCCGAAAATCTAATCGGTATTTGAAAGGTCTCTTATGCGAAAAGTTTAAAGGTAAAGGTAACTCGATTTTGTAACTTTTGTTTTCAACATCTCTTAATATTAAGCCTTGAAATTAGAAACGATGGTAATTTTTACAAAACATGTTTTAAGTGTTTTCCCCTTTCTCAGCTACATGCATTTAATATTTGTTTCATTGACAATTTGAACATTTGTTGAAATCAGAACTGAGACCCATTAATTTTTTTATACCAGGCATGTTTATAGATAATATATTTAAAAAACCGTTAAGTTTATTAAGTTAATTTAAGACTTACTTTTTTTTAAATTAAGCTGACAATGAGTGTCATGTAGCAAATTATTATTAATAATAATTATAATACCAAAATAGTTATGTCGATATAACGGCAAAATTATTTTTTCAGTCCTGTATTTGAAAAATAAGGCCGTTTGAAGCTTTGTTTATAAAATAAACATTTTCAGCCAAGGATTCTTCCATAAGGCCTTGTCTGTTTTTTAAAATACCCCGTATAAATAAAAGCAAAAGGTCAGTTACTCGTTTACAAGACTAATCAAGAAATCTAGAAAATATTTAACATAAAAAGATTAAATTTGGCTAAAAGAAAGATTATCAGTAGAAGACCTCGGCTTTAAAAGAATTTTACAAAACTCTCCCACTAAATGGGCATAATGAGGGGCGGGTAAAAGGAATCCCGCACGAAATGAATGGAAAATGGGGCACAGTCGATTTGACTAAAAATTCAGTATGATATAGTTTTCAACTTCTTTATCTAATATTCTCATAGGCCCGAAGTGAACATATGAATGATTTCACAGATATGGAGGACGGAAATATGTGATATTGGCTCTAGGCCACGGCAAGCATCACTAAGTTTTCAGTTCATTGCATTGATTCAAAAACTGAGATATGTAGTAAAATTAACCAGTAGATACATATGCTTTTGGGATCGCTGAACCTGATTCTGGTAATAATTTGAGCCTACAAGGTCACATTCAGTTTAAGTCATGCTAATTACAAGGTAAAACTTGAAAAAAAAACTTGCATTGCAGTTCAACCAGTGGATATATAGATTTTTAATGTTGCTAAATCAGGATTGGTAGATAATCTAAAGCCTATAAGGTTATCTTCAAGTCAGGTCAAGGTTATTCCAAGGTCAAACCAGTAAAAAAGGATTTATGGCATTTCAGCCGTGTATGTTATTTAGGGTATATATTGCTTTTGCGAGCGCTGAATCTAAATTTGTAGATGTCTTAACTCTACAAAATTATTTTTATGCAGACGTCACCCATAGCTAGTGCACATTTGAGATTTACATGTATACATTATGTACAAATACTTAAGGGTAATGACCTACTTGTATTGGGATTTTAATATGGAAGAGACTTTAGCATACGTCTTTTCAAGATTGATGTAATTTAAAATAATATTACTCTTTATAATCTTGCTATAACTATACGCATAATAAAAAAACTCAAATATCATTTAAACAACTTTGCATACGCACAACATTGACATAAAAATACTCATATCTATAGACACTCACGCACACCTGATCGCACAGTAACATGCATACACACAGACACTCATACTTATACATATATAGACAGAAGTGATATTAACCTCGGAATATGGACAACGGGCTCTTTTCAGGCCCAAATAATGCGCAAAATCCGATCACTAAACCTCCTTGTAGGGCACATTGTTTTCAGATTTCCGGTGATGTCCTTGCTTCACCTGAAAGTGATCTTGTAGAGTTAAAGCTGTTTGTCGCGCAGAGCAGTTGTGTCGTAAGTAAGAATTTGCTTTCTAAAGATAAGAGGTTAGGCACCACGGCGCTTCTTTTATATTTAGTTTACCTAAATAAGTTTTAAATTGGTTTAAAACACCGAAATTTACCAACTTCTAACAATTAAGGTGTTATTTATCAGATCTTTAACTAAATATAAATATATCAAAAAGAGCAAATTAAATTCATAAAGATTCAGTTAACATAAACAAATTTTTATTGCTTATTACACTATATTTACAAATCAGACCAAACCAGTTTTAATGTATGCAATTTATACCTTTAAGAACTTAATTTAATTTAATACAGCTAACATTCTTATTTAAAAATGTGTTTTTAACAAAACTATTTACCTAAATCTTTCTGACGCAATTGCTAGTATTATCATTAAGTAAAAAAACTTTATATCGCATACCTAATCAAGCATATATAACATTATCTAGCGCAAATTACACCTCTTTAAAAAATAAAAAATTAACCGGCAGATCAGAAAAAATTCTTAACAATTTTCAATGTTAATTACTGGATAAATACGTTATTTACAATCACAAAAACTTACTATCATGAAGAAAATTATCCTCCTTTGATAATAAGAGATACATCTTTAATTGAAGTTAAAAACACTTGCAATTTTAAATGTTAATTAAGTTTGATAATTAAAAACACTATGGCGTGCTTATTTTTGAAATCCCTTGTAAATTTATAAATAAGGTAAGGTACAACCTGTTATTAACAGCATTCGAAGAAAATAGCTGCTCGATGATGCATATCCTGCAGGAGAAAAGCTTCGTTTTGTTAAAGGGGCGGTCAATGTTAAAACCAAAACCGTAAAAAAGGAATATGAAAAAAACCCTGTTAAAAAAAATAAAAATTAAACAACGATGAAACAATTGGATGTGATAATGAAATAGGTATTATTAAGGTATTTATAGGTATTTTACGCAGCTTAGGTCAATTTAGAAGCAGTATAGAAAATAACATAATTTAACTCACCATAATAGCGGGTTATAGGCTTTTAGCGGCAGGAAAATTTCATTGCCTAGCTTTGAAAAAGGACATAATTAATATCATCGCTATAAAAAAAAAAAATTTTTAAGATGACTTAGATAAAACAAGATTTAAAAATTGAAACAAAATGAAATCTATCACAAAATTGGAATTTTAACATACCTGCGGCCGAGTGATGATCGCGTTGTTAAATTTAGCAATGGACTTAGCAATTAAACGTACACAATGGTTCAGAATGTTTAACAAAACGTAATTGTAAGTGTTATTCAATATTAGTAGGCAACCTGTCAAAATCTGACATTTTGTTAAACATTCTAAACCGTTATTAACTTTTAACAATTGCTAAGTCCATTGCTAAATTTAACAACGCGACCATCACTTGGCCGTTAATTGGAATTCTTACACTAACAATCCAGAACAACCAACAATGGTTTATTGTAGCTCGCCAGGCAAACAGGAAAAAGGAAAAACAGCAATTAATTCAAACGTGATTTTGTCAAGCAGGTTAGAACAGCTAAGGCTCCTGTTCTCTCCTCGGTACCGTGTCTGCTAAAGAAAACGAGAATCTACCCACCGATTGCTGGCGCAAATACAATCGAGAAACGTGGAAACACAGCGAGGAGAGTGATCTGGTAATCACTAATCACATTGAGACAGCATTACTGAAGCCACCAGGAATAGCCCAGTCTGTAAGTAAAAATAAGGGCTGTTTATGACGTTAATTTGTAACAGGTTGAAAGGTGTTGGAAGTTGTAGAGGGTGATTACCTGAATATGACTACATAGTTTTAGACTCGAAAAAAAGTGTGCAGGGGTGGGGGGTGGAGGGTTAAAATTGCAAAAAACGTGTTTTTGCTTCTCAACTTCTCATTATTAATTTTAAAGGAATACGTTCAAAATGTTTTTTTTAGGTATTAAAAAAATCTATAATTTAAGCCTGGCTAAAATTGATTTGGTCCATTTGTTTACGAAAAAACGAAAAAAAAACCGTTGAAAATAGCCATTTTTTGAAATGTTGATAATTATTGCAAAAATATTTTTTTATTCATTTCTGTTGTTGCAAAATGCAAATGAGAGGTCCTAAAGCATGATCGGATAATTTTTTGCTAAGATAATTGAGTTTTACTGATTTTACAGCCCCAATCTATATATTTTTTGTTTATAAATATTTTAGGTATTACAAACTGTCTTTTGCTTTTTTAAGACTTATATTTTACTAATTTAGATCAACGAAATAAAAAAAAGTAATATTAAGCCCTTAGTTTTGACTTTAAAAAAAGGTACTTTTTTGTTAATAAACAATTGGATAAGTTAAGAATTTTAAACCAAGAAATGTGAAAAGATGGTTTCAAAACAAATATTTTTGAAAAACAGAAGTTATTTTATTTATTTAAATTCCAAATTACTTTAAATTTGCAATAAACATTCAAAAATGAAAAAAATATATTAATTTTCAATTTTTTCCAGAAGCATACCTTAAAATCCTAAAAGTTCGGTTATTTGATTATAACTCGAAAAATATTGCATTTGAGTAAAAAAAATATGGAACTTAAATTAGAGGTCTTGTAAAAATACATAGTTAATGTCCCATAAAGTTTTGTGTATCGTTAATAGTTTTTAAGGTATTGACGCTTTACATTTAAAAAAATCGTTAATATCTGAAATTATGCCTTTACTTGATTATTTGCTGTTTGACTTTCAATTTTTACTTCAGATTTGTGTTCATTGAAAAAAAAAATATTCCAGAAAATCCTATACCCACACCCAGCACACACCACCTTTTTTGTGGGCCTGGGTAATCAATTAAACTTAATTTTATTTATATTTAATTTTTTTATCTGAAACTATTAGACAACATATCAATTAATAAATCTGAAGGCACTTTAGAAATCGAAAAGCCAGATTGGTGTTCATGAATCCTCCAATTAAAATGGTATTGGCGAGAGATTAATTAATATATCTGAAACTGAAATTTTAGCTTCAGATTCATTAATTGATATGTCGGGTTTCCGATAAAAAATTTAAATATAAATAAAATTAAGTTTAATTGATTACACAGGCCCACAAAAAAAGTGGTGTGTGCTGGGTGTGGGTATAGGATTTTCTGGAGTATTTTTCTTTCTGCTGAACATAAATCTGAAGAAATTATTGGAGGTTAAACAGCAAATAATCAAGAAAAGGCATAATTTCAGTTATTAACTATTTTTTTAAATGTAAAGCGTCAATATCTTAAAAACTATTAACGATACACAAAACTTTATAGGACACTAACTATGTATTTTTACAAGACCTTTAATTTAAGTTTTTTTTTTCATCTAATTGTAATATTTTTCGAGTTATAATTAAATAACCGAATTTTAATTTTTTAAGTATGATTCTGGAAAAAATTGAAAATTAATATTTTTTTATTTTTAAATGTTTATTGCAAATTTTAAGTAATTTGGAATTAAAATAAATAAAATAACTTTTTTTCAAAAATATCTGTTTTAAAGCCAGCTTTTAATATTTCTTGGTTTAAAAAAGAAAGGACCTAATATTATTTTTTTTTATTTTGTTGATCCAAATTAGTAAAATATAAGTCTTGAAAAGCAAAAGACAGTTTGTAAAACCTAAAATATTTATAAACAAAAAAGATATAGCCTACTGGATTAGGGCTGTAAAATCAGTAAAACTTAATTATCTTAGCAAAAAATTATCCGATCATGCTCTAGAACCTCTCATTTAATTAAGATTTAAAAAACCTATGTTTTGCAACAACAGAAATGGATAAAAAAATATTTTTGCAATAATTATCAACATTTTAAAAAATTGCTATTTTTAACGGTTTTTTTGCACTTTTTCATAAACAAATGGACCAAATCAATTTTAGCCGGGCTTAATTATATATTTAATACCAAAAAAACATTTTGAACTTTCCCCTAAAATTAACATGGCGCTTGCCGAATGCGAAAAACACGTTTTTAGCACTTTTAACCTCCCCTCACCCTCCGCACCTTTTTCAAGTCTAACACTATATAGTCATATTCAGGTAATCACCCTCTACAACTTCTAATACCTTTCACCTGTTACAAATTAAAGTCATGAAAATTACCTACAGACTTGGCCAGAATGGCAATAGTTGAGCAGCAGTGACATAACAAAGAGGCAGCGTTCTCATACTTCTTACTATGTAAAATAACCTTAGAAATAGTTGAATTAACCTCTATTTTAAAATATTTAAATGTATCACTGATATTAAAAAAAATGAAAAAACAACTTGTGGCTTTGACCGCTACAAGCTTAGATTTTCCTAGAGCCAATATTGCATACTTCTGCCCCCTATATCTCTAAAACTATTTATATGATCACTTTTGTTCTATAAGAACTTTTAATAAGTTATAGAAAGTAAAAAACTTAACAAACTGCAATTTTAGCCGAATCGACTGTGACCAATTTTCCATTTATTTTGTGTCGGCTACTTTGTATTGAACGTTATCATTTCTGGACTAAGAAGTACGAAAATGGTATAAAGGCTATTGATTACAATTTAACATAATTTGTTTTAACATTTCTGGAATTACATTCCTCGGGGGGTTAGAATAGGAAATAAGATTCTAAAGAAAAATCGCCATTTTTAAAAGTGTAAAGATGGGAGATTCTAGATAGACTTATGATTACTTAGAATAATAAAAAATGATAGTATATTTGAGTTTCATCACCTGAAAAGAGGATTAAAGTTTGTATGAGAAATTTATCATTTCTGGACTTCAAACTATAAAAATGTAATCATTTTATTATTTATTAGTTTTTATCGAAAATAAATTATTTAGGTGCCAGTAGTTTTGGAGATTGTTTATAAAAACATATTATGTACTAACTAATTTATAACCGCTATCTATATTAGAAAATATTACCAAATGAAATGCTATAAAATAAAAATGCTCATCTGCAGGACGCGCGCTCTGTCGTAGAATGTTAACGAAAAAAGGAGCCAAGGGAACGTGATGGGGTGTGACGCGATGGAGTGAGAGGGGAGCAATATCACGCAAGAACGGGAAAAAATCGCAACAGTCAAAATCGTGTAGTTGAGGCGGGCGAAGCTGGGGTTACATCTATCCTTGTAAATATTTTTTTAGATATGTATGCGGGTAACTCCATTAAATAATTATATAAAAGTATATTCTAACCCAACTTTTGTAAAAGTGCCTTCTAATGAGCGTAAAGCGTAGCGTAACTGTTAAAATTCTAGAATCTAATTGGTTAGTTTTTATTTTGCCGTTACGCTGTCAGAATACGCCAAAAATTCGGTTTTCACTTAACTTTTCTGCGCATTGATTTTTGATGTTTGTTTTAGTTGATTTTAGTATTGTAGCTAAAAAACTCTTTATGTTTCTTTTATTTATCACTGTAAATTTTGAAAGACTGTTAATTAAAATAAATAAATAACTTTTAAACAAAAGGTTAGATTCAATTGTGTTTTGTGCCAAAATTGGCATTTTTTAAACTTAGGGAGGACTAAAGAAAGAAGCGGAATCGCAATGTTTTAAAAACGGGCATTGTTTTTATGTAAAACTCAGTTTTTAAAGATGTCACAGTTGTTCTTTATATGGGTGCTAGGATTGCTATACACAATAAAATATTATTTTCTGATCATAAAGAGTGTTAGAAATTCCCACTAGTGCTGCTGAAATTAGTAAATATAACATAATTGTAAATCTGGTATTTATTTATGGGTTTGGTAATAGACGTATTAATATAACTATTATTATTTACAAAGATCCGACATGGCTGCGACCCCATAGGGCGTCATGCGGAAGGCCATCCGTATCGAAGACCACTCCTCGCGTCCGCTCGGTCAGTGGTCTCCGGACAAATTCATCAGTAAACGAAGGGACTCAAAGACAACAGATTTCTCATTTTCATCACCAGTTGTTCGGGTGAATGTTGACATGCGGGAATACACTTCAGCTCCCCCAACACATTTTCCTTTATGCCCCCCATACGCCGACAATCAGGACAACCAATCGCACGTTATACTCCGGATAGAGCCTCCGAAGTTCGCCAAGTAGATCCTGATATTTGGGTCGTTTCTCCCATTTCTTATATCGATGTTAGTTTCCGCTGGGCGGAGAACTCAATCACATACAAAGAGTTATTTCTTTTATCAAGAAAAACGCTTTCAGGTTTATTGGCGCAAATTTGATGCTTAGTGGGAATGGCATAATTTCAATATATGCGACAAATGTCATTTTCCACTACAGCCTCGATATCGCCGGGAGACAAATGGCAGAATTGCTATTTCATCGATGCCGTAATAATGTCTGAGGTGATAATAAAGTATACGAAGCTCATCGTTGTGTCGGTGGATGCGACCACTTACAGCATGCACTGGACAAGCTGACAATAAGTACATAAGTGTTTCGGGTTGCTGTCGACAAGCTCGACAAGCAGTATCAGGAATGTTAGAAAACTGACTTCGGTAAACCACCCCATCCTGGCATGCTAGTAGGAAACCCTCGGTCTCAGACTTGAGCTCAGCAGATTTTAAAAAACTAAACTTGAGGTTTCGAGATAGATTGAGTTTTTCTATGTTTCAGTAAAGTAATCCGTGTTGCGGCTTATTAATATGATCTTCCAAGAGCATCTGATGTTCTGCTCTTTTAACTGCAGATTTTACGGCTTTAGACTCAAGTCTGACGGTCGTCGTTTGGATCTATTGCAAATCTGAGAACGAATTTCTCCGCTGCCCTGAATAGAAATGCTCCAACATTAACTCTTTCGTGTGCTCTTACTAGTTGCATCAGTGGATCAGTACTATTGGCAACTTAACAAGCAAGACTCAACACCAGCCGATCGTGCATACACTCCAAGCTTAAAGGCCAGGACCTCCCTGGTGGCGTGGGAGGTAAATAGGGGATGTTGATGAGCGCGGGTGGATGATACGGTGAAGATGCATCATTTTTCGTGTGCTGATTCTTCGTACACGTCGCCTGTAATTGCTTCTAAGCTCTAACATCTTGAGTCCGGTTTTGGTCGATTCCTAAATATCGATAATTGTCGTTGTTTTGTAGAGGGCGGAGTAGCGCGCTATCGGCAAGCTGGTCAGCTTCTAATCGTTCCCGTACCGGCCCTTATTTAGCTAAATTTTGCACACTTGTCGAGGGAACTCCTTCCAACATCTCGGTATATTCGTGAACCACTTTAAGAGACTGTTGTAAGTCTCGCTTGCTAGTTGCGTACAGTTTAAGGTCATCCATATAAAACGGATGGGTTACCTTATGCTCACGTCTTCCAGGTGGTCCACAGCAATAACCGCGACACGGATACGAGAAGCAGCGAAATAAAAAATAGCAAAGGACTAAGTGAGTCTGAAATACGCCCCTTTTAATCGTAATGGGTTTCGTAATAATTTTTGTGCTCCACATGTTATAGAGAACTTTGATTTCCAAAGTGACGTCAGTCGCTCAATGCATCGAATTAGGTTAATCCCTTTTATTATAATAATAATTATTATTAATAATATTAATATCATTCACAAAGATCTGACATGACGTATCCTATGGCTCCGACCTCATAGGGCATCATGCGGAAGGCCATCCGTATCGAAGAGGACTCCTCGTGTCCGATCGGTCAGTGATCTTCGTCCAAATTTATTTGCCTCAGTAAAAAAAGGAACTCAAGGACAACAGATTTCTACATTTTCATCGCTAGTTATTTGGGTGAATGTTGACATCATGCTCCCCAAACACCGACAATCAGGACAACCAATCGCACGTTATACTCCGGATAAAGCCTCTGGCCTTTGCCTAGAAGATCTTGATATTTAGCTCGTTTCTTCTGTTTCTTTATATCAATGTTGGCTTCCCATGGATCGGAGAACTCTATCAATACATGGAGTTATTCGTTTTATTAAGGAAAACGATATCAGGTTTATTGAACAAAAATCGAATTTGATGCCTAGTTGATAACGCATAATTTCAATATATGCGACAGTTTTTATTTTCCACTCCTGCCTCGATATCGCCGGAAGCAAATGATAGAGTTGATGTTTTATCGATGCCGTAATAATGTCTAAGATGATAGTAAAGAATCCGAAGCGCATCGTTATGTTCATGAATATAACCACTGACAGCATGCACTGGACAAGCTTACAATAAATGCATAAGGGATTCGGGTTGTTGTCAACAGGCTCGACAAGCAGGATCGGAAATGTTGGAAAACTAATCTTGGTATACTAATGTGTTTATCCCCAATCTTGGCATGCAAGTAGGAAACCCTCGGTCTCAGACTTAAGCTCACCAGATTTCAAAAACCCAAACGTGAGATTTCGAAATAGATCAAGTCTTTCTATGTTTCGGTAAAATACTCCAGACTGCGGCTAATTAATGTGATCTTCAAAGAGCATCTGCTATTCTGCTCTTTTAACTGCAGTTCTTACAGCTTCAGACTAAAGTCTTAGATGTGATTGGTTTGCGTTTAGATCTATTGCAAATCTCAGACCAAATTTCTTGCTGCTCCAACATTAGCTATTTCGTGTTCTCTTACTAGTTGCATCAGACAAAGCAAGAATAAATTAGCTGGTGGCCGAAATAATTTAGATTAGAATACATAAAAAATTTCTAGGGACAGGAATGTAAATTACTCATTTTTTTTATTAAGGGCGGATGGATGCCGTTATAAGCTTTAATTGTGCTATTTAATAATTCTTGGCGTCCATTAATAGTTTAAAAGAAATAAATAAAATAGTATACTTTTGTTTTCTAAATAGCAAAACTCTATTTAATTCCTAATAATTCGGGTTCCCAATTTTATAATACGTCGCCCGTAAATTACTTTTTAACTCGGTCTTCCCTCTAAAGTCTTGGGTGCGGTTTTTTTCACCAACCAAAATGTCCGATTATTATTTGAAAAAAGATGAGTATTAAAGGTTATTTTTTTTTAATAGCTTCCATGGCGGCACTACAACGTCGTCCAAAAGATGCAATATCTGCATGTTTCGATACTTGGCCATCCTGGATATTTTACTAAGCCCTCCTTAATTTTAAATATAAAAGATATGTCCTAAAGCAAGTTAAAGTAAATTTAGGCTTAGCTTAGGACCTAGATAATTTTATGTGTTGAATGCATAAAAAATTTCATATGAAAATCCGCTTGGCAACGGGTTACTCATTTAATTTCTATTTGAAGTTGGCTATGGAACCTTACTAAACCTTAAAAAATTGGAAGTGACAATAACTTTAATTATTTCTTTATGGGTATTTAAGTTTTAAAAAACATTTATATAATAAAATAGTTTAATTAATTTTGTTTTCCTAAATAGTCCAATGCTTAGTTTAGGTCACTATGTGCCTTAAATAGTAATTTTAATAATACAGTGTATTAGAGTAGATTTGTTTGCTAGAGCTGTCCCCAAATGCTAAAAGAGTAAGTACCAGGTACCATGGAAGTCTGTTTTACATATGAATCCCATTTCATCCCAATTGCGTCAATAATGTCCGATAGTTTGTTGCGCAGAATCCAAACAGGTTTTTGTCTAAAACCACATATTTTTTGCAAACAATAATACCTTCTCATAAGGTTTCTCTACATCATACTGTCTTTGATTAACAGACAGATTTGCCTTAATTAGTATTTTTTATAATATAAGGTAATACAGTAAGTTTACTATAAAGTACAATTTTTTACGTAGCTTTCTTATCGTATTTTAAAACAAAGTTAACATAGTGGAGTTAATTAATAACCTGTTATTTCTAAAAACATATAAATTGTTTACGTGTGCGAAATATAATGACAAAAATTCCTTTTATTCGGAAAATCTGTACCCTTTATAAAGTTTTAGATACCCAATAAGCCTTATTATATATGTATAAATATTTTACTAAATTTAAAAGCCAATACGTTAAATAGTTTGCATAATATGTTTTAGGTTTTAAAGAAATGCGTTATATTTATTTAAAAAAATAACAAGCAAAAATTTGTGAATAAACATGTTTTTAAAAACAAGTTGTTGGTAAAGTGACAATATAATATTATGTGTGTTTTATTATAACCTATTTGCAAGGTAATAACCACCATACACAATTAATTATTTAAGAAAACTTGCCCGATGATTCCCAAAGTGGTCTATATCGATCAACTGGTATTTAGTACAACCTGCAAGGGGCCCATGTCAGCTGTCAAAAACACATTTATGTACGATAAACCAATAAAGTGCTATTTATAGAAACATTTTGCGTCTATAAGGTAGCACTTTATTGTACTAGTAAAATAAAATTACCATTTGGCTTTCAATACTATTTTCGTTGGGAAATCTTTTTTAAAATAATTTTAGCCATTTTCAGTAATTTTCGATGTCAACTAATTTGACATGTTTAAAAAATCAACTTTTACATCTCATAGCAACTGCTGTGGCAACTGCCTAATCACCTCTCGTGGTAAAGCCCTAAATAGATATACTAAAATTTTTATTTTTTCATTTCTTTTAAAATTTTAACTACAAACAATCCAATCGCAATCGTTCATTAAATCATGTATATAACGAGTACATAAGCAGGCCTTATTAACTTATCATTTTATAGCTTCGCTCGCAAGCTCGTTCGGCCCTAAAATAAGAAATTTTAATATAAGACGATCAACCTCAAAAGTTTGGTAACCTATGATCTAGCTGAGAAGCTACCATATTATATATATATATATATATATATATATATATATATATATATATATATATATATATATATATATATATATATATATATATATATATATATATATATATATATATTATATATATATATTATATATATATATATATATATATATATAAAGATTCTAAATTCTTGGGGATTCGGTCTAGGGCTGAAGTAAAACTCTTTTTTACTAAACGCCGAGCTTTCGGAAATTTATTTTTTCCTTTTTCAAGGCTACAATATAAAGAAAAATCTTTTACAATCAAAAAATTAATCTACAAATGCAACTTATTGTTTTAAAACGATAAAAAAATATATAATAAAATATAACAATAAAACTTACGTGCAAAATGGGTTTTCTTAAGGCTAGAGTCATTATAAGAAACATAATCAATTTATTGTTTTACATCCTAGTGCTCATAATTTTTGAATTTAAATTTTTTTAACATTTATACATTTTAGTGTTTTCTAGAACATCTTGAAAAATACTGTTAAGTTAATACATATCGAAATCAATAGCAGTAGTGGTATTATCAGGACAACATTCCTTTGTAGGGTTTTTTTCTTTTTTTTTGTTATTTCGACGAAATAACAAAAAAAAATTACCTAGGCACCACGACAGATGGCTCTGTCAGTTCTGCATGATGCGGCCTGTGATGTCCAAATCTTAAAAATGGAAAATCCAAAGTTTTTTAAAATCATTATATCAAATTTCTTATTTCTTGTTCAACTGACAGCGCTCATTGGTCGTTAAGTTTTAAAACCGTACTTGTTTTTTGTAAGTTTTTTTAACTATAAATTCTTTTGCTTTTTGTTATATTTCTTTCACTCCGTAAAAGTGTTGTTAGTAACATGGTGGCAACGATCCACGTGCTAAAAACTAAGTTAAAGTCAATGCAGTTTAAAGAGGAATGTGAATGAAGTTTTGTTCTTCATTGCTATTAAACCTGTTTCATGTTTTCAACTCACACATGGTAAGAACTTTATAAAAGGGAGAATTATTTTTGTTGGTTTCACTAACAAGAATCATTTTCTTTTATTTTTAGATTGTCCTGATGATGGGAAAAAGTTTTTCCGAAAGCTCGACTTTTTCAATAAAGAGTTAATTACTTAAAGTGGCCTTTCAATTGACTGCATTTCCACTACTCTGGTTTCAGATTTTTTCTTTAACTAGTCAGTCACGACTACCCTTCCTCTTTTTTTTTTTTTTTTTTTTTTTATATATATATATATATATATTATATATATATATATATATATTATATATATATTTATATTATATATATATATATATATACTGCTTTAAATTTTTGATGTGTTTCTTGACAGTAAATTTTTTCTTGGGCTTTGCCCGTCATACCTTATTTTTGATAAATTCTATATTTTAATTTTCCTAAAATAATTAGATTAGGTAGGTTAGTTAGAAACGAAACTATACACATTCCAACTCTATTTTTTCTTTACATTAGCGATCGCTACTTTTTCACTATTAATATAATTTATCTACTGTCTTGTATTTAGTGTTGCTCTAAGTCTGATTAGGAAAGCAAGCGCAAAATAATGCAGTAAAACCTTTTTCCTGTAGATATCTTTCCTTCACCTCCAAAGTTCCAAATCTTTAAATGTCGTGATAATAAACGGCCTTTTGCTTTACTTAAGATATTCACAGTACCTTAGTACTTAAGTTGAGGCCTTTGTGAGTACATCCAAGATGCTTCTGAATTGCATGCTAAAAATTGTATAGTAATATTATCCATTGCGAACTTTTCTTTTGTAGCCATCCCTATATATTTTATTATTTATCTTTTTAGATATAAAATGACAATACTTTGAATATCACAATAACAATAAATATTTATGTTTACGTGCAAATATATTGAAATTTTTATTTAGTATGCCCGATATATCGAAAAATGTATGGGAAAATGGTAAACATAGTTTATATTTAACAACTGGAAAAATATTTGTAATAATTTCAAAAGAACACAAGTGTTGATAGTCTCCACAGGTTTTATTATGCATATGCTAACAAAAATAAAGCTAGTTAGCAAACAAAATTAGTTCTGAGTACCTATTTAATGATGTACAAAGTGTTATGGTTGGTTCTGGTTGTAACAGTTTGATTTTGTTTTTGCTCGGTAAATTCTAGCTGCATTTTGTTGGGTCCACCAACAAAGGTAATACCGCATTTTTGTGTCGAGATGCTTACTGACTAACTAAAATCTGTTTTGATATTAACACTTTAATATCTAACAAATTTTGCATGGGATGTTTAGTTAAGAGAATAATTTACCTGGTTAAAATTTAAAGTTCTTTCCTTTTGAGCAGCTTCTGTTATTCCCGACTACTGATATTCTGAGTATTTGTTTCGATAGCAATTGTTGTTTGATTAAGGGCTTCTTTTTATTGGTTTTTCGTACAATGCTGGTTAGTTTGCCAAGGGTTTTTTTGTCTAAAACGGTTAAAATTTGTGATGTCATTTGCTATTGTAGGTATTGGACTTACCTTCAATTTTTTATATAGGTTCATTATTATTTTTTAGAAAGATCCGACATGACTATCCCCTGGCTGCGACCCCAGGGCGTCATGCGGAAAACATCCCTTTTGAAGCCACCTCGCGTCCGCTCGGTCAGTGATCTTCGGCCAACCCTTCTCAGTAAACGAAGGGACAAAAGGACAACGATTTCCGGCCCTCACCGGGTTTCGTGAATTTGAATCGGGAATACACTTCAGCCCCCACCTTTTCTTTATGCCCCCCAAAAAAGCCGACAATCAGGACAACCAATCGCACGTTTACCCGGGATAGAGCCTCCGAAGTTCGCCAAGGAGATCCAGATAGGGTTTGTTTCTCCCGTTCCAAATCGAGTTGTTTCCGCTGGGGGGAGAACTCAATCTCATAATAGAGTTATTTTTTTATAAAGGGAAAAATTATCAGGTTTATTGGCGCAAATTTTAAATGGGTAGGGAATGCATAACCAAATAGCGACAGTTGTCATTTTCCTCTACTGCCTGATATCGCGGGGAAAATGGCAAAATTGCTGTTTGTCAATGCCGTAATAATGTCTGAGGGTGAAATAAAGTACCCGAAGCGCATCGTTATTTTTCTGGATTTTAACCACTTACAGCATGCACTGGACGGGCTGACAATATGCATTAGTGTTTCGGGTTGCTGTCGACAAGCTCGAAACAGTATCAGGAATGTTAGAAAACTGGCTTCGGTATACCAAAGTGTTTATCACCCCATCCCATGCTACTGGGAAAACCCCTCGGTCTCGGGACTTGAGTTTCAGCAGATTTAAAAAACCCAAACGTGAGGTTTCGAGATAGATTGAGTTTTTTCTATGTTTCGGAAAAAACCCGTGTTGCGCTCATTAATGTGATCTTCTAAAAGCATCTTCTGTTCTGCTCTTCAACTGCAGTTCTTACGGTTTTAGACTCAAGCTTAAATGACCAACGCCTTTTGGGATCATTGCAAATCTGAGACCGAATTTCTTCTTCCGCTGCTCCGCTGCCTTAAAAAAGAAACGTTCAACATTGTTTTCTGTGTTCATAAGGGCATCAGCGGATCAGTACTATTGGCAACTTGACAAGCAAGACTCAAAACCAGTGGGGATCGTGCATACATTCTAAGCTTAAAGGCCACGACCTCCTGGTGGCGTGGGAGGTAAATACGGGATGTTGATGAGCGCGGGTGGATGTTTACGGTGAAGATGCATCATTTTTCGTGTGCTGACGTCCAGCTCGCGCAGTTCCTCTCGCGTCCACTTAACGAAAAGAGTAAAGAAATACGGCCCCACGGCAGCATGTTGGAGCAAGGATCTTATTTATTCCGGAAATTGGGATTCCAAATTTCCGGGGTAAACGCCGCCTGTAATTGCTTCTGCCGGTCTTCACAGCTCCTAACATCTTGGTCCGGTTTTGGGCGATTCTTATCGATAATTTCGTTGTTTTGTAGAGGCGGCGTGCTATCGGCAAGCTGGTCAGCTTCTAAATCGTTTCCGAACCGGCCCTTATTTAGTTTAAGTTTTGCACACTTGTCGAGGAACCCATTCCAACATCTCTGGTGTATTCGTGAACCACTTTAAGAGACTGTTGTAGGTCCCCTTTTTCGTAGTTGCGTAAGTTTAAGTCATCCATATAAACAGATGGGTTACCTTATGCTCACGTCTTCCAGGTGGTCCAGCAAATCCGCAAGGTTTTCGAAGAGACACGGATACGGAAAGCAAGGAAAAAAACAGAATAGAAAAAGACTGAGTGAGTACCCTGAAATACGCCCCTTTTAAACGTTAGGTTGGTAAAATAATTTTGTGTCCGATGTTATAGAACTGATTTGAGTGACTTAGTCGCCAATGCATCGAATTAGTTAAGAGGAACCTTAAGATCTTTGCCCGATACAGTAATTTTAAGATGTTTGCAAATCTTTTTTAGTCAATCCACGCCATATTCAGGTTGCGTTTGCAATTGGATTGAGCCCTGTAATGCATCATCGATTAGGCGATTTTCTTTCAACCATTGGGTTCCTCTTTTCTCCTGCTGCTCCCTACATCAGAGAGTATGAGATCAACTGCACCAGTTCTAGAAATTCCCAAAAAGCTGTAGCAAGTATTGAGGCCAGTGATCGGTTTTTATATTGTGTTTTAAATCCCCTTTTTGTATCAAATGGTTAGGGCCCTTTAACAAACCACCGAATTGGGGTACCCCCGTTGGGGCCGGGAAAACCCAAAAATTCTCAATGATGACAAATTTTTTTCACCAGTAGTTGTGATACCATCCGCAATTAAAATTGTTTTTTTACACCGTCTAGGGGACTTTTCTTCTCCGGCGTGATTGGCGCACTCATGCTGGTCAGTGTTTTTCCACACAATAGCCCCCCCAGTTAGTCAATGTTGAGTGTCTGTTGTAATGGCTTTGAGACTTGAAACATCCTTCAGAACTGTTCCACGACATTTGGATGGTGATTTTCATTGTTGGTGTTGAGTTCGAGAAAGCTAGGGAAAGGGCCCAGTTACATTATTTTTGTGTCTCTTATCCCCTGCCTTTTTCTTTAAGCTGCTGTTTATAACACCCAAGGATCGTATGGGTCAGGCAACGCTGTTTTGATGATGAGAAGCACACGTCTGTTAATGTATGGTGTTTTGGCGTAGCTTTACAGCTATTTCCTGATTTAAAGGGGCTGTTGGATGATATATATTTTAATACACTTTGTATACGTGATGTTTTTTGCCGCGTCAAATCTATTTTTTCTTGGCATTTTTCTGTATTCGGGTTGGTCTTTTTAAGAGTTTGTGAAAGTTTTTCTGCGCGGTCAAAAAAAATAAGTTGTTTTGCAGCCTCATAACAGCGGAGAATAATTTTGTATGTTCGAAAAAAAGGGCTCGAAGTGATGTCGCTGGGATATTTTTAGGCTTTTTTGTAGGTCTTAATATTGATGTTTACAAGTCTTTCTGTTAATTCATTATCGGCGTTCCCGGAGCGATTCGTTTATCATGTCCTCCCAAAGCTGGTCCTGTTTGTTCCTGGAAGGTTCCAGTTCCCGAGTTGGTTGTTTGGAGTTCTAACATAACCAGAGCGGTTAAGATAGTTCATAGTCTCTCAAACGTTCAGAGATGACTGAAATCAGGGTGTTTAGCACACCAAAGGCATGTTTCGTCTCATGTACCCCCTTTATGGTGGGGTCGTTGAATGCATATGCATCCATCAGATCATCCCTAAGCTCGTCCGTCCACGTGAAGCGTCCATGTCCATTGCCAAGGCCCGTTAGCTGTCCAGTTGCTCCTCCAATCCCGCCCTGCCCCCCTATCCGAACGGGGTGGATTGTTGGGAGCTTGCTCAATATTGCGTTTCGTGACAATGTGAGATACCCCTGACCCTGGGATGTCCCCCCCACAGAGTCCCGGCGGTTACCGGTTTTTATAGGCTACCGGACCGATTTGGCCCCTCGTAGGTTCCCTTGGTACCCGAAACCCCCTTCCGCTCGCTAATGTCTTGCTTGGATTGTTCGTGTTCGGTAGCACCAGAACAATGCCCCCAGGGGTCCTGGTGGCCAGACTAATAATATTATTTTTTTTTTTTCAGGAAATTATAACTAGTTGGCTTTTATTATTATTATTATTATTATTATTATTATTATTATTATTATTTTGAGGTTGGGTTCATTAGTTAGGGAATTTTCTGGTCTTTTTTTAATTTGGGCCCTTTCTTGGTCGGCTTACTGAGAAAGAGTCATTTTAGTCACTGTCTCCAGGGGTATATACTCTAAGAGTCATAATTTAGGGTTGTTTTTGAAAACGGCACGTTGAACACTTTGACAGCGGCACTGGTTGGTCAACATCGGTTTCAAATTTTTAATCGCTAAAGATTAAAGACATCCGTAAGGGATTTGTTAAACAAACCAATACCAAATCTTCGCAAAGGTTGGCAATTTATTGTTTGGTTTTTATTTCTGGGAAATAGTGCCGAAATTTGCGGATATGATCCTGAATATTCAGGATTCACATTTGATCTAGTTGCTGTTTTAAGATCTACGAGGCCGCGCAGTAGCCTTCAGGACACTACTTTCTCACTGGACTACTTAGTGCTTCACTTATCTACTTTACTCTGTCCTCTACTCACTCACTAGTGGACTCACTCTCTACTCTACTCTGCAGCTCACTCACTCTGCAGCTTACTCACTCATCTACTCTCCTCTACTCTCTTCTTTACCAGGACCAGACTCGGCCCGGATACAACATCAATTCTTTCCGGAAAACAGGCAATCTTAATTTTAAGCTAACACACTTATTTTCTTTTTTTATATATAATTTTTTTAATAGATGTGATTTAATTTAAAATTGGTTGTTATTTTTTTTTTTTGGTGATGGTATGTGATCGCCCAAGCAAGCTTCTGTAACATCTAGGGGACTTTCAGTTTGTAGTCCGTAAGAAAACTGGTGGCGCCATAACGAACTCACTATTCCTTACCCTGAGCTGCGGGTATATTTGCACGCACACCTACAGCCTGCTTTGACGTGAAGCTTACCTGTACACTGTGCACAGGCTCATTTAATTTGTTGTATTTTTTTCTTTTTTTTTTTTGAACAATTGGTGTGGCTCATCACAGTCACCCTAATTTTTATTTTAAACGCTGCTTTAAAGAAAGTGCGTGGCATGGTTACGACTTAAATTTTTAAGCAAGTATATCTTTGCATAAAATAGATTGTTGAAAAGTATCCTTAAAATTGCATTTTTTAATATATATAGTCAGAAAATAAAGTTTTAAAATTTCAGGAAAAATAGTGCTACAGTATTTAAATTTTAATTTCGCGAAAATGTGATATCATAGTCACGCATTATCGTAGACTATGTATGTAGGTGTTTAGTTGTAGCAAAGAAAATAATAGCTAACGGTTAGCTATTATTTTCTTTGGTTGTAGTAAGTTGTGGTTGGTTGAAATAATTGTTTTTTATTTATATTAGTTTTATTTTTAAAAACGATAAAGTGCAAAACCTTTAGATACACCCTTAATTCTTAAGGTACTAAGTTATTCTCGCAATATAGTCTTGGGTAATATACTTTATGCTCTTAAGGGGTAAGAAAATAAACGCTTTTTTACTTGGTACAGCAAGATTTATTGATCGTCGCACGAACCTGCCTTACGCTTTTTTATAAACTGTTGAGAATAGGCAAGTTTAAATTTTTTTAATGGTACTAAAATATTTTCAATACTACCTAAAAATATTTTGTATATTTTTTTTTGGAAAAAAAATTTCTAGTTTTGATGTAAAAAATAATCAAATACCAAAAATGTTTTTTATTTAAGTTTACCAGGATTGTTTTTATGTACAAAAGTTTACCAACTACGACTGGTACAGTTATTAGGCTGATAAACTAAAATACTAAAGGTAATAGTCACTTAAGTTTATGAAAATTTCTGTTAAACTTTTTATTTTTTTATTTCCTTTACTTTCAGTTCTTTTCAACATAACCAACCTTTTTTATTGTTTTAGGTTTTTGCTATGAATGTGTTTATTGTTTTCTGTTTTTAAAATACTGTCCACATAATGGGATGACAACTCTTTTTTGTATTAAAAATCCTCCAAGTAATTATTTAGCAACAAAAGCGGCAGAAGTGACGTTGACCAATCAGATAGAGTTTTAAGTCACGAGAAAATACTTTTAAAATTGCCACAAAGCTTTTTTTATTGTATACATAGTATTTTAATAAAAAATATTAGACTGGGTACTTAATTTGGTTGTGTGAAACTTGCCAATTGGGGCGCTTTAAATTTTTGTGTTGGTTTATGTTTTGGAGTTTATTTTTAATTTATTTAATTTTAGTTTTAATAGGGGTTTGGTTTTTTGTTTACTAAGTTTTTCATGTTTTAAAAGTCATTAAAGTCGCTTATATTTTTACCAAGTAAAATTGGTGGTCATAGTATAATTTTTATCCGTACGACTTTAATTTAATTAATTTACCTTACTGGGAAAAACATATTCAAAAGGTAACAATTGGATAGAAAAAAGTAAGTTAGGCATGCTAAGATTAGATTCATAAGGCAAAAATATGTCCATAGGAGGTAGTACAATACATTTCTTGCATTTTTATTGGTTAAAGGCTTCTTCGTAGTAATAATTTAATTTTTATCATTAAATTTAAAAATAAATGTTTTACATCGATAGTGTCTTAGTTTACAAAACAACATTTCCGTATCTGGAAATGTCCCATATTAAGTATAGCATTAAGTTTCAGTGGTGGGCAATATTTTTATTACCATTTTGAGAACATTTTTTAAGATTTATGGTGTTTTAATTAGTATTTCTACATACCAAGTCAAAAACTAAATATGTTTTTATTTAAGTTCACCAGGATTGTTTTTATGTAAAAAAATTTACTAACTACGACTGGTACAGGGTCTTTGATTATATTTACGTGGCTTCTGAGGCCTTAATTTTTGAAGACAGAAAAAAATATTTTATATAAAACTTTGATAAGGTTTTTTTTCAGTTATTGCTCTTTTGAATATATATATATATATATATATATATATATATATATATATATATATATACATATTTTTATATATATATATATATATATATATATATATATATATATATATATATATATATATATATATATATATATATATATATATATAAATTGATGATATTTGGATTTAGATTTTGGTTATATTAATAATTACAAAAAGTTCTTTGTATCAAGACCATGAAACAATAAAATTTATGTTGCTGAATTTTGTGAGGATTTTTTCTGGACCAATAATTATTATTTTTGTGATTTAACATTCCTGCTAAAGTGAAGGAAGACTTGTCGGTGAATAGAATTTTATTTAAAAACTTTGGATCCTGCTGCATAAACCTAGCTATTTCCAATGCATACTTAGATCGGTCCCGCATGTTTTGTTCAGGAAGATTCTGAACGGACATAAATTTATAAGGATAAAATTTGTAAAATTTTAAGGTTAAGTAAATTTTATAATCTGTTTTATTAAGTTCAGATGCCGTATTCGATATTGATATTTCAGGATTTTCTAAAATTATTAAAAGTAGTTAGTGCTAGTCCAATAGAAAAAGTATAATAATTATCCTGAAAAAACGAGGATATCCAAAACTTTGTTCATTTTCATTCCGTGCTGCAGTCCTTTTCTTCATTTTAAAGCTTTTTCGTTCAATACACTTTCTTACTATGTATTTAATAGTATCTATAGATGGTACCCGTTGTTAAGGATATAATAAGTAATATTTCCGTTGCACTGTCGTCACATTATTATTGCTACCATAAAAAAGACGCATAATAGCGATTTTTTGTTCTTCTGAATAGCTCATCGACAAAAAAGCAATACAAACTACTTTTTATAGTTAAAATGATAAATTTCAACTTTTTACAACGTTTTTATATGCTTTCTTAATACTAATATGATTTTTTTTTCAATTTATTTATATTTTAAGCTTACATATCTCAAAAACGGTTCATTCAAATATCATCAATGTATATATATTTAAAATCAGAAAAAAAAGATCTTTTATCGTAGCGCATAATATACAGAGTGTTCCATTTAAAAAAGTTGAAGTTGCCTATATTTTTCCATTTTTTTATTGCGATAATTTTTTACTGATAAAATCAAAAGATAATATGGAAAAAAACATACAATTTTTATAAAAAACATTTTTTTCTGTCTTCAAAAATAAAGGCTCCAGAAGCCACGTAAATATAATTAAAGACCCTGTACACTTATTAGGCTAATAAACTAAAAAACATACAATTTTTATAAAAAACATTTTTTTCTGTCTTCAAAAATAAAGGCTCCAGAAGCCACGTAAATATAATTAAAGACCCTGTACACTTATTAGGCTAATAAACTAAAATACTTAAGATAATGGTCACCAAAGTTTATTAAACTTTGTGTTACAATTTTTTTTATTTGCTTTACTTTCATTAAAATCGTACCTCTCAAAACTATAGTTACTTCTAGTTCTTTTCATTTTCTTTCATATTTTTAACATAAAAAAATGATGGTTTATTTAGCATTAAATTTTTAAAACATTTCCCTTATTAAGCTATCTACTTCTTCAAGGCTTAAAGCCATTCTTATTAAAATTATGGTATTAACTCATTTATTTACTACTTTAAAATATTATCAAATCAAAGTTTAAACATTAATTCAACTTAAAAAAATTAACTATATATAAAAAATTGCATTTTAAAAATATAATTAAAATTTTTCCAAGATCATTATAAAGGAGTAACTGTCTTTATAAATTATTAAGGTATACACATAGTGGCATAAAAGATCGAGAAATGTTAGGCGTCCTGCCAGGTAATTGACGCCCAGATAGAGAAGGCACTTATTATATATTTTTTTTTCAATTAAATAAAGTTTAAATTTTATTTTACTTAAAGTTTTAAGTGGATTGAAATGGTTATTGGACCAAAAAAAATAAATAAAATATCCGTGCTACCAGGTTATCCCCCATTGCCCCGAGGCATATGTGTATAAGTTTGTTTTAAATTAATTTCTAGATGGATCGGAGCTAGTATACCTACGGCTATACGTGACAGTCATAAGACCAATGATCACGTATGGCTCTGTGGCATGGTGGCGCAAGGGGCAGCAGCGGCTGACCCAAGCAAAGCTATCTAGCCTACAAAGACAGGCCTGCCTAATGACCACGGGCGCGCTGCGCTCGACACCAACGGCGGCCATGGAAGCCCTCCTAGGACTGCCTCCTCTCTATAACTACTTGGAGAAAGAGGCAAGGTGGGCAACATACAGACTCTATCAAGCGGTCAGTAACAAACCGCAGGCGTGTCATATGGAGAGCACCAGTCTCCTCAGGAATGTCTTGACCTGTGACAGACTGGGAATGCCCTCAGACATAATGCCTACAGCAACCAATTACAACCGGCCCTACAGTGAGTCGAAAAACGACCGACTTGCTCCGGGCTGACATCTGTTGGTACACCGATGGCTCCAAAACCAAGGACGGTGTTGGAGCTGGAATATATGGACAGAGGCCGAGGGCAAAGTTTTCCTTTAGCTTAGGCACTCTTGCAACCATATTTCAAGCGCAGGTATTTGCTTTTGAGATGTGTGCTAGATCGCTGGTTGATCGGCACTGCACACGTAAGACAATTAAAATATTATCCGATAGTCAAGCAGCTCTTAAGGCTCTTGAAGCCAACCGGTTCAGTTCGAAAACCGTCTGGAATTGCAAGGATGCGCTGACCAAACTGGGTCAAAACAATAAGGTTACACTACTATGGATACCTGGACACACCGGCCTAGAGGGTAATGAATCCGCAGACCTCCTTGCCAAAAGGGGGACGGAGACAAAATTCACAGGGCCGGAACCGGTCACCGGTATATCTTATGGAACGGCCAAGCAGTTCATATCAGCTTGGACACAAAGAGAAAATCTTCGGTACTGGCATGGACTTCCGGGTCTCAGACACTCGAAGGCCTTTATAAACCCACCGAACCAACAATGTACTGTCAAACTACTGGAGCAATCAAGGGTACACCTTAAAACTTTAGTGGGACTGTACACGGGACACTGCAGATTAAAATGCCACATGCACAAGATCGGCCTAGCGGAAGACGCCAAATGCCGCATGTGCATGAAGGGGGATGAATCGGCAGAACACATACTGTGTTCGTGCCCAGCAATGGCACGACTAAGATTCGCAATCCTCGGCAATGACACCTTGTTGCCGGGGAGGTGAAAGATCTCTCTCCCAACAAGATCATCAGATTTATTAGGAGTCTGGACCTGGTGGGAGAAATATAAAAACATGTGAGCCACAATAGACCGATCGGTCGCGGTGGAAGGGTGTTATACCCACTCACTTTAAACCTACCTACCTACATACCTACCTACCTAGTATACCTACTTGTCCAAAAAAAAAAATATTGTTATTAGGGAAGTTTTCTTTATCTCTTTTACTACTTATTTTATTAAACATGTGTATATGATCTTTTTTATATAGCTTACTAAAAGGCATATTTTTTGGTAATTACATTTTTTTGTTACACTTTTAGTTTTTGAGATATTTGCGTTTTTATTTTAAATTCAAATCGTTAATATCTCAAAATGTAAAAGGACTTCAAAAAAAAATTGAAAGAGCTGACGTAATTTTATAAGGCAATCAATTTTGATTTTATACCTTTTTGCAAAAATTAATAGTTTTCGAGTTATATTAAAAAACCGATTTTTTACAATTTCTTTTAAGGTAAAAACAATGCAATTTGAACCCGTTAAGCTGAGGCAGCGGTGCGGCTGTGAATTGACTATTGTTTATGGAAATATAAAAAAAAATGTTTCATGCGTATCTCCTATTGGCTTGGTTTTTGCGGTTGCCTCCCGGACCATTACTGCACTATTGCAGACAAAATATATTTTTAATATTATTAATGGCATTAGCGATGGTATTATCAAGTAGTAATTTAACCCAATTTATTTAATTAGTCCCTGCCATTATATTCAGCTAAATAATATGTGGAATTAACCTAACAAATGAAATAATGGCTTTACCGCAAAATAGTAGCATCACGAATAATAATTAAAAGAGACAATTTTAAAGCCAATTAAACTCTATGATGGAATAAGAATTATGACAATAGTTAATTGTTTTAAATTCAAATAAATATTTAAATTATAAGCAATAAAATTAATTATTTATACATTGTCGTTAAAGAGCCCCGGAACGGATCCGTATTTAGCAAACGCTAGAAAGAAAAAATGTATAAATTACCACATAGTGGTACCGCTTTGTAATCCAATCTCGTATAAAACCATTAATTTATTATTAGTTATTTATTTATTTATTGTACGATTACGAGCATTCCGAGGCAAATAAACCCGTCCCCACCGATGAGTGACGGTGTATTACATGAATTCCCTACTGTTCCAACCAAACTTGTGATCGTTCGTAAACCGTTTCCGAAAGGTCATTTATTTCTTTTCCCATGCAAAGCAAGAACCCTTCCAACTTCGAAACCGTTTTACGGCGTGTCGGTTCAAAAACAAGTGATTGAAAGAAACCTAATCATTCATGCAATTTTGTCAAGTATATATTTTTTAAGATAAGGAAGGCAACTTTGTTACTTTAAATTCAAAGCTCAGTTTACTTCTGTTGCAACGAATTCAGCGCCCTGTTATAACTAAAACCTTTAAATGTTACAACTTTATTTTATGTTGTTTTTATAATCTGGAAAATCTGCATTTTTATTCAAAAATCAAACTGCCTCGTATTTTACAAATGGCACAAAATCAAAATGTTAAAATTACCACAAAATAGTTTTAGGAGAGGTTTGATTTGATGATAATATTTGTAATGTTGCCAAGGGTAAACTTTATGAGACAAATTGAGGAACTTCGTTTTTTAAAAAGCAAAACCTTGTTCATCTTTATTTCAATAGATTTAGCGCACCGCTGTTTCTAAGACCTTTAAATATCAGAACCTTATTCTATGTCGTTTCTGGAATAAAACAACTATAAATTTTAGGAACACACATCATTGGTCCTTTTTTATTGAGGGCAGAAACTTAACTGGTCAAATACATAGCCTTACAAAAAAAAATTAAGAACTTGACCATTTATGTTTTTAGGGTCGCTGCAGTTTGACCCCTCAGGTGAGGGTCAAGGGCATTTTAAGGTCAAATCGCAACCAAAGGACATGGCACACATAACATGGGATTCTGGCTCTCAAACGAATTTTTTTTTAATTTAAGTATGTTGTTTCTTAGATCAATAGAAACAGCTTTTAAATGGGACATTTTTGTGCAGGCCTACAGGGTGGCCCAAAAAATTCAGTAAGAAGTTGCAGCTTAACTCTTTATTAATTCTAATATAAACGCATAAAAAGAGTCAGATTTAGTTTAAATCCAACGAAATAATATTTTATATATTTGTTTAGAGTTAAAATTATTTAATTTAACATTTAACACATACAGGGTGGTCCAATATCGACTAAATAATATGGATTATGCCAACTTAAATGTTAATATCGTGATATACTGGTATATATTTTTAAAATTTAAACATTTCTGATAGTTTATTAAGGTAAATTTAAGTTAAAATATTTTAGTTTGACCCGAATATACAGGGATATACGAAAATAAAGATTTTTTTTAGGTTTGTTTCCACAAGATATTTTGTGCCAAATAAAAAGGTACATAATTTAAAATCTGCACATTTTTCTGGCAACTTTTACAGAGATATAATAAAATGAAGCTACCCATAACTAAAATAATTTTCTTATACATCTACAGTGTGAAGTATCTAGGAGGTCTACTGGATTTACCTATATTTTTAGGATAAGTCGTACTTAGCAATAAAAATAGGATTTTCATTGTTAAGTACATTTTTTTAATTGAACGCTCTGTATTTTTTGCCCTTTGGTCTTCTTATTCAATTCTCCGTCCAAAATGTAAATAACGCTTTACGTCAATATTTGCTCGTTTTTGAAATAATTAAGGACATAAATGATATGGCACACATAACATGGAATTCTGTCTCTTGAACGATTTTTTTAAATTTAATTATGTTGTTTTTTAGGTCAATGGAAACATTTTTTAAATAGGACTTTCCTCTAAAGGCCTACAGGGTGGCACAAAAAATCACTGAAAAGTTAAAGCTTTCCTGGTAATACTAATTTAAACGCCTAAAAAGTCTGACTTATTACCTAAATCCAACAAAAAAATAATTTACATAAATGCATAGAGTTAAAAAGTGAGATTTGCTATTCAACACATACAGGGTGCTCAAGTATCGAATAAATTAACATGTTTATGCCAATTAATATGGTATTTTCATGATATATTTGTGTATATTTTCAAACGACTTATCCTAAAAATATAGGTAAATCGAGGAGATATCGTAAATAAAACCTCCAAGATACTTCATCCTGTAAATTTACACGAAAATTATTTTAGTTATGGGTAGCTTAATTAAAAAAATTGCCAGGAAAATGTGCAGATTTTAAAACTATGTACCTCTTTGCATTTCACAGAATATCTTGTGGGAACAAACCAAAAAATAATCTTTAATTCCAAATATCACTGTATATTTGTGACAATAAACCAAAATATTTACACTTAAATTTACCTTAATAAACTGCCAGAGATGTGTAAATTCTGAAAATATATATAAGTATATCAAGACATTAACATTTTAGTTGGCATAATCCATATTATTTATTCGATACTGGACCACCCTGTATGTGTTAAATCTTAAATATAATTATTTTAACTCTAAACAATATATAAAATATTATTCCGTTGGATTTAGACGAAATTTTACACTTTTTATGCGTTTTTATTAGAAATAATAAAGAGTTAAGCTGCAACTTCTCAGCGATTTTTTGGGCCACCCTATAGGCCTGCATTTAAAATAAGTTTCTATTGATCTAAGAAACAACATACCTAAATTTAAAAAAAATCGTTTGAGAGCCAGAATCCCATGTTATGTGTGCCACGTCCTTTGATGGTGTCAAACTAACCACGGATTAAGGGACCTCAAAAACATAAGTATACACCCCTCAGATTTGGTTGCGATTAGCTTTGCTGATTTGACCTTGAAATAACCTTAAGTAAGATAACCAGTAAGATATCATGGTCAAGTCTTTTGAACCTATTTTTTTTTTAGTGGGCTGCGTAATTTTGCAGATTTGAACTTGAAATGCGCTTGACCCTAACCTGATAGCGTTAAACTGACCCCGGATTCGGATTCAGCGACCTCAAAAACATAAAGATACCATGGTCAAGTCTTTCGAACTTTTCAACTTTTTTTTTGGCTAGTGATATTTAGACTTATTGGAGAATCAGGTTTTACCTAGATTAGGAAAATTTGATGTCAATCTCCAAGAAATATTGGTATATATACAAATCGTTTTTAAACATACGCATTGGAGAAAGAAGAAGCAGGCAGAAGAGTGGGCAGCCCGATTTTCTGATTTGACACTTGCAAACTCTCTTCTCTGTGAATAAATAAAAAATCGGATTTATCTCAAGCAATCGCTTAATTTAGATTTACATAATCAAATAGGTTAAAAGCCCTTTCGATAACGCCTTAAAGGCCATACCATAAATGAGCTTTTTTTATCATTGCTTAGGTTTTTACCTAGCCAATGATGGCAAGCACTTTAAATAATTAATAAGATTGTTAACTGATATTAGATATTTACTAAACGATGACAATTTTTTATTAGTTCATATGTGTGAAAGAGACTTCATTTCATTTAATTAGAAAAAATCATTCATTTTCGAATCAACAAATAATAAACAAATAATTTAATGATATCAGCAGTTCTGGGACTTTAAATGAAATAACATTTGCCGTATTTCAGAAACTACATATAATAAGATTAAAGTAATCGCACAAAGTGTAATTATGTAGTGGTGCCCCATCTTGCTGACACCATATTTCTTTAAGATAAACATTTAATTCTTGTAATTTAGGTAAAAATCCTAAAATTGCTCCAAGTTTCCTAATAAATTTTAACTTAATGAAATAATTTGCCGATTCAGAAAATATAATAGATTAAGTTAAAGGAGATTTTTGTGCCCCATATGATAAATATTTTTTAAGAAAATTAATTCCTTGTTAGGTAAAATTACATTGCTCCAAAGTTTTCTAATAAATATCGTAACTTCAAAATCCAGAAAGTAGGTCTTGCGATCCAAAGAAGGTAGGTCCGGTAGGATACAGCTTTAAAGGAGATTTTGTGCGTCTAGTTTTATTATTAAATATTTTTTAAATTAATATTAATTTTTTGTCCTTTACATAATGTATTATATTTAATATTGTATATTGTTTATTGCATTTACCTACTTTAAAAATTAAAAATAAATATAAAAAAATTGTACGAGGCTAAAATTCAATGTTTCCAAAAGTCTACATTTTTTAGCCATAGCTTTCAATGAAAAAGTGACCAATTATATGATTTTCCAAATTTTAAAATTACCATATTTTAGAAACTGTATAAAATAAAGTTTTGGAGTTAAAGTTTTTAGTAATATCATTGCGCTAATTTTTTTGCAATAAAAATAACCTGCACTTCGTATTTACAGAAACGAATTTGCCTACTTTATCTTAAAAAATATACACTTTGCATCCTAAACCACAATGTGGTAATTTTTAGATTTTTTCCTTGTGCCGGTTACGAAATACAAGGCAGTTTTGGGACTTTTGAATGGAAATGCAGAGTCGCTATATTTTGAAATAGTTGACATTTGAAAATCTTAGTAATAGTGATGCGCTAAATTCATTGCAATTAAAACAAACTTGTTAACTTAATCCCAAAAAGTGTACATTTGGCATTATTGACATCTTCGAACCAAGCGTATTCCAAAGGCACTATGTAGTAATTTTTACATTTTTTATTTCTGCCTTTTGCAAAATACGGGACTGTTTAGGGACTCTTAAAAGACATTGTTTACAAGGTAAGACAAGTTGGGAGCTGGTCGCGGCTTTCTGTAACTTTAATAGATAAAACAAAGATTAATTTTTAATAATAATGCGCATATTAGTGTTCAGTTATTTTGTGTTTTAAATGTTGTCCGAGAAAAACTCGTTTTTAGATGGCTTTTGTGATTGATTTAATTTCTTTCAATGGTCATTTAGATTACTAGAACAAAAACCCATCAAGCTTGTCATGAAAAGGGTAATGAATACCTTTCATAAAAAAACAATTTTTAGTTTTTTCTTACCCCGTATTTATGATGCTAATTTTTTCAATTAATTGTTCAAAATCAGGTGCGTTACATACAAATTTAGGTCTTAACAAAATTTAAAAAAATAATAATGATGAACATCGATAAAAAATTAAAAAGCTTTACCCTTCGTCGCTCTAAAAAGTGCTACCAGATTTTTTTTAGTTTTAATTAACCATTATAGATAGGCTTAAAAATAATATGAATTAAAAGTTAAAAATACATTTTAGGAAAAACATTACTTTGTTTCAACAGCTGTTACCATAAAGTATTTTTTAGGTTAGTCTGCAGATTTGCTACCAGACTTTGCTTCGGTCTAGGTCCCAGGCTATAGAATCGTGTACTCACAAAGTCGATTGGACTTTTTAAACTTGCAAATTACCATTAAAAGAGACTTAAACCTAAGTCTAAAATCTATAAATGTTTAGGTTTCAAGTCGATCACCATTTTCAGGATATAAAGTTAAATTTAAAATATATTAAAAATTAAAACATAGTAAAACTAACGTCTTTTATTTTGCTTAAAAAAGTAATTTTAAAACTTTTTTTGGTATGACTTAATGTCAAAATCAGACGTTATAGGGGCATAAAGACAATTTTAAATACGCCAAAATATTAAATTAACAAATAAGAAATTAACAATAAATAGGCTTATAAATTATTAGAAAAAGGTTGTAAATAATATACTTAATGACTTTAAAACTTATGTGTAATTATTAACATAAAATAATTATGGACAACTGACAGATGTCCTAGAATATTGTCTTTCTGTTTTGGTTAACTACCTAAAACTTAATTTTAAGATTATAAAACTAGATAAAGAAGAAAATAATAAGCACTTGTAACACAAACTTAAGAATAAAAAATGCATGTTTGATTTATATCTCAAAAAATATAAATCCGTTTTCCTATTTTTTTATAAGCCACAAAAAAGTACAACCGGGTGCAAAAATAAAAAAATAATAATTTTGTCTTATTTGTCCATGACAAAGGGGATCATATTTTTTGCCACCTTTTGTTTTGTTAGGAAGTAGCAGAATGTCTAGAATAATAATGATAGCCAAAATATCTAAACATTCTTTACTTTAAACATTAAACACTTAATTTAGATATAAGCACACTCATATTTACCACATTATTTAATTAAAATTCATTTATATTTATTACAAAAAGTCACATATTTTTTCTATCATTAACTAAATTAATTAAATGATTTAAATACTATAAAGCCAGTTTTAATTGGAATATCTAAAATACTCATAATATAACGTAATTTATTCTAGAATAAAATGAATTAAGATACCCAAGTTCTACTATTAAAAGGAATTATTTTGCTTTTTTTGTATGAAAAGTCTTTAATATTCCTTAGCTCTCCTACCAATCTAAAACAGCTCCCTTTTAATTTTTAATTAATTTAAATCCGCTTAGTCTCCTTTTTGATCAAACTTTCCATCTATAAAATGCCTTTCTTTGCTGATTCGTTTTCGGATCCTTATTTAATAAATTTACTTAAACCTATATCCGGTCAAGTTTTGATATCACGATCTTTTTCGGGGTTGCTGCCTTGCTCCTTTTGATAAATTATCTCATTTATTATAATTAAATATAAATTAAAATATTTCGGTGTATGCTCCATTTCAAATACAAATTAAAAAATAAGACTACCAATATATATATGACTTTAAATTTTTATTATTTATTTTTATTTTTCATGGCGTTTAAAACCACCATGTGGTAATTGCTTTTTTTTATTAACTTTAATCATTTTTTATTAAATTTTATAAAATACAGGGTGATTCACGTTGAGTGTCCTATTAAAAGTTCTGGGAACTTTTTAAAATTTGCATCGCCATAACAGGTATGTTACATTTTAAAAATTTTTTGTTTTTTAGCGTTGCCAATCAAAACGGAAACAAAGAAAAATTTTTGTATTTTAAAGGAACACCTGTTTTTTTTTATTCGATTCTACACAAAATCTTAGTAAGTTTATAAACATCTTCCTATACCTATATCTTACGTTTTAGAAAATAATTAATCACTATTTTTTTTAGGAATCACCATGTTAATATTTTAGTCCAAAACCAAGTTGATACAGGAATTTTTTATGGGGTTGACAATGCATGTATTTAAAAGTTTCACATGCTATTATAGCAATATATCCTACAGGAGTCTCAAAAAATTTGCATTTTTACCATATTAAATAATGATTGAAACTTAATTTTTTTAATACAACATTGTATTTTATCCATTTTAAATAGACCAAAATTTACGTACAAACAAACATGTTTCTATACCCACCCGCACCGTTTTTTAAATACAAAGAATTTTAATTTTTTCCTGTTTTTAAATACTTTTCAGTAAACCACCGGCTTAATTTACAATTAGGTGGGCCAGGGAAGTTGTTTTTTAAAATTTGGGAGGCCCTTTGGGTTGGGGGGCATTTTTTTATTGTTTTGTGGAAATTGAAAAATGTTTAAAAATTAAAAAATAGGGAGTATAATAAAACGTTTGTAATGATAAATAACTATATTTCACATAAGATTATACATATTTAAATCTTTTTTTTTTTAAATATTGTAAAAATTTTTAAAAAATGGAGCGCCTTTTTGCCCCAAAATTTTTAAAAATCAAGAACACATTTTGTTTTTCTAGTTAAATTAAAAACATTATGGTTAAAAAAACTAAATATATTCAAAAACAAACCCAAACATGCTAAAGTGGCTTTAAAACTAGAAAAGTGGTTTTAATCACCAGCTTGGTCGTCATCATCAGACGATACCAGATCTACTGTAAGCCTGAAATATTTTCACTTTTATTAACATAAACTCCATTTTATTAGAGAAAAAAAGTATTGGCTAGCTGCTCACATCTTTATATTTCGCCTTTTTAAGGATAAGGGTGCTTTGTATACTGTAGAAGTTGGTTGTACAGTAGGGAAATTTTTCCCAACCTTTAAAATACAAAAGTGGGAAAAAAACAGGCATCCCCCTGAAACACTACACTAATCACGTCCACATTGTTTCTTACTGTACTGAAAGACACGAATGTAGAAATTTTGAATCGTTTCTTGTCAAAATCACTTTTTTAAAATGTTTCATAAAGGGAGCCTAAAGTCCAAAATGAATCCCGATTGGCTATGATAGTGAAAAATGATCGATGCCTGTTGAATATATTTGAAAATTCAGTGGGGAGAAGACATAATCTTTTTCTTAGAAACTTCCCTATTAACAGCGTCAGGGAGGAAGCATGGCCCGGTTCAGGAAAGCGATAAAATTTGAATAGCTGTAGACTTTACCGACCAGGTGAAAACCGCACTATGGTCATGTTTTATTTTGGGACTGGGTTGTCGGAAAACAGATATAACACTTTAACTGTTTTGAAAGAATATTGTTTATATAATAATGTAAAAATGATATAACCTCATTCGGTGATTTTCTGCTGTAGTTTCATCATATATAAAGAAATGGCTATTAGTTTTACCTGAATGCATACAGGAAGTGTAAGTCCAGGTTGTGTTTTTATAAAATGCTTCGCCTGATGGAACCTTGGCAAGGGAAGATTTTTTGCAATCAAAAGTTAAAATTCCACTTCGGGGCTTGGCGACAAATAAAATCGAGCACTTTCTGCCTGCTGTAATGCGACTCGCGCCGTAAGTTTTTAATGTGTGCATCAATTTTTCTATAAGATTTTCTGAAGCCTATTTACTCTGGTTTGATGTTTACCACGTTGGCTAGGGGGAAACTGATATGCTATCTCCAGAACGAAAGGATTTTGAGACATTGTCCACACGTTTTTTTTAATTCCATGTATCGATGCAAAAGCAGCTCTGCAAACCCTAACCGTTTCCTTGCCCAACTTAATGTTATACGTGGGGAGCAGCTGATTTTTTTCCCCCGCCAGTCTTGACTCGAATTCGTTGAATATTCCCAGTCCTAATTAGCCTCCTAAGTACGTATTCTTTTCTTTTTATTTTAAATTTTGACAAAATTGTGGCTCTACTTTCTTCAGATATTTTTGAAAGCATTTAAACTTACATTTGCAATCTGGTCCGTTTTTTTTTGGGTTCTACTTTTTTCCTTTCCAATTTAGTACCCCTTTCCTTGCGCAATGGAGCTTTTATTACATTACGCTTCCAAGAGGCTGAATTTAAACCTTTTTCTTGTCTTCTTTAAAGGTGACAGATCTTGTCAACATCACCATTAATGCCGAGTTTTTTTTTTTGGCTGGGACTTTACACGTCTTTTGGTGGATGGACCTGGAGCATTGTGATCTGACCTAGTTTCCGAACTGGTTGGTTCATATAAGTCTAACCCATCCAAAAGGCTAAAAATTATTACTACTTAGAAAACTCTAAATCACTCATTTTTGTACTCAAAACTAGAACACTATGAGAATTAAAAACTAAAAGGTCAATCAACTCAAGGTACCGTAAACAAGGGTTAATTTGCCGCACGCCAAACATGTACTAACAGAGACGAAACAGTTTAACGGCTATTAACAATGGAAAATTTTTTAAGTTTGGTGCAAAGGCAGCCCCGGGTAGCTGCATCTTTTTTTGCACCAAATGATAATGGGGCAGCTCCAAAACTGGTATATTTTTTCATTAATTGTTGGATTGCCACCTTTTTGCACCAATAGATGCGGAATTTTTCTTGATATTAACGGGTGTATAAGAAAAAAATGAACAAAAAATGGAGCTGCCCTTTTGATGCAAGGTCCTCAATTGTTGACAACTATTTGACATATGTATAAGGTAAAAATTATTTATTTTGTTTAATTAATAAGGAATAAGTGCTTAAAAAATTAAAATTTGCTTATATTTAAAAAACGATGGCAGATGGGTATAGAAAGTTGTATGGACATTTTGTAGGTAAATTTTTTCATTTAAAATGGGATAAAATAAGGTATGTTGTTTTTTTAAAAATGAGTTTTAATTATTATTTAATATCGGAAAAATGCAAATTTTTTGGAAATTTTAGGATATATTGCTATAATAGCATGTAGATCCTTTTAAGGCATTGTCTAACCTCAAAAACATTTCTAGTATCCAGCCTCCTATTTAAATGGGATTTTTCTTAAAAATAGTGAATAATTATTTTCAAAAGGGAAGATATTGGTATAAATATGTAAACAAACTCTTAGAATTTTTTTAGAATGAATATGCAAAAAAAAACAGGGTTTTCCTTTTAAAATTAAAATTTTCCGTTTTTTATAAAGACAATTATTTTTTATTTGATAAAAAAGAATTTTTGCAATAGGGTTTGGACGCTCTCTTCCCGGAGGAGTTTCCATCGGGGAGAGAAATTTAGTGTTAACACGCTGCTATATAACCCGAACACTGTTGCAGCGTGTAAATATTTTTTTCTGATGGACCCCTTCGCTCCAAAGCGAGCGTCCAAACCTATTACCAAAAATTAAGCATTGTTTTGGGGGTCTATGGTGAAACTACAATTGTCTTTGATTTCGGTAAGATCTGGCAACGCTACACTTGCCGAAAAATAGGACACTCAACGTAAATCACCCTGGATATAGGTATTTCATGAACTAAATCTTATTAATTATGGTATCAAAAATATAATTTAAATGAAAATGTTTATGGTCTTTAATTATAGACCCAAGAATTTATAAGAGATCTAAAATAAATAATCATGGATTTTATATAAATGGAAACTTTAATCAAAGAAGGAACTGAGCGAATTTAAATTAATGAAGAGACTGGATTTATCCAAGAATTTAAACAGAACTTGGGGATAAGAATAACTTTATTCTTGGGGAAAGTTTATATAAGTTAATTTTTGATTCATAAGCGAGGATTCTTTGGAGATACTTGGTTGTCATTAAGGTTTTGCTATCTTATCATACATGCAAAATGCATACAATTCATATTTTAATAAATATGCTAATTTTTTTCTGGACTATATATATATTTTTTAAATGTTGCTTTACAAGCTAATTTAGAATGTATCCCTAAATCTTAAAGGGCTGACGACAGCAAAAAAGCAATACAAACGGATAATGAAGTTGCATATTGACTTACAAAAGCGAATAAGCCACATATAATTTATAAGGGCAAAATGTTATCAACAGCAGTAAAAATATTGTTTAAAATATTGATTGGTGGAAAACAAAATTATTAAATTACAAACAATACCTATTTTAAATATTCTTTCTACTGATAAACCCATTTATGGATATATCCAGCTTGATTTGTAAGGTGTGTTTATTAATTTCTTAAGTGTTCTTTAAACTTTTATACCTGTTTTGTAAATAGAGATTTTTTAATTTTACAAAAACATTTTTACAGCAACTTTTCATACATAGCAAATATGGTTTTCGTTTTTCTCTAAAATGACGCATTTTTTATTTATTTATTAATTTTTTAATTTTATGTCGAACACCCTGTACATTTTTAAAGTTTTAGGATGGTTTAAAAGTTATCTTTTTAAAAATGTATAATACTCTGTAATTATTTTATTTATGAAATAAAAAGTATATTCTGTTACCTATTATTGTAGGGTAAAAAGTAAGGCCAAGAAAAAAGTAAACATGGTTAACTTCCAATAATCCTCTTCGTCATAAGAATTTTAATAAATAAAGTTTTTATATATATATTTTATATTATATATATATATATATATATATATATATATATATATATATATATATATATATATATATATATATATATATATATATATATATATATATATATATATATATATATATATATATATATATATATATATATATATATATATATATATTGTAATTGGTTGGTGGCGTTGGGCACCACTTATAAATTGTCATAAAAGCCCACGTTCCATAGGCTATATGAAACTCATCTCGGGTGAGGTGAAATGATAGCTTGTTTGACGTTGAAACTAATTTTTTATGAAAACCAAGGCACTATATAATTTAATGAAAATTAGGTAATTAAGTTATAATTTAGTTTAAACTATCTTTTAAAGAGACTTTAAAATGCCTAGAAATTTTTGTTGTTTGAAAAAAAAGGGAGAAGAAAGATATTAAAAATTTTTTAAAAATAATTATTAAAATTATAATTGTGTTCACAATATTTTAGTTCTTAAAGTAAAAATCATATTTTGATTGAAATTTGATATTATTAGACATTTTTCCATTTGAAACATCTTCAGAATGGCAAATGTGTTATTTGGATGTGTCACCTTTTCTCAACCATGCTTTCTGTGTATGTATTGACTAGAGGATACTTCCAGTGCAAGACAGCCCTGTCCTGATGATAAAAAGTTGTCTCCTGAGGTTAGGAATCTGACGGTGGAGACCTTGTTTTGGTATGCGGGGAAACCCCATGCCTGAGTTCCTGGTTTTGGGCTTTGTTGATTGAAAGCTGTGACTAGATGTTTATCTCTGGCCTACAGCCTGAGTTTTTCTTCCCCCAAATGGATTTTGTTTTACATGCAAAAAGATAAATGTCTAATTTCTATATAAAATTAGAATAAAAATAAGATATCAAGAACACTGGTAATAGTACACCAATCTCCTTGTTTTATAGATGTTTATATCGGTAATAAAGTTACAGAAAATATATTATTAAACTGAACCACAAATTATTTATTTTAGTTAAGTAAATAAACGGTTAAAAAATATAAAATTATCGATAATCCCCCTGCATTCTTTCTCCCTTATTCCAGGTAGAAGTAACCCAAATTCGAAAAATATTCAAATTATTTAATTTCTTATAACTTTAAAATTTGATTTATATCATCAGAGAAATTACTAAAATAGATATGAATTTACATTAATAAAAAAAAACAAAAAAAAATTTAATTAAATGCTGACGATAGATCTCCCCGCTAACCCCACTATGATTTATCCCGTCTGATACTTGTTATTCATAAAATTTTTCAGAGTTAAAGATAAAAAGAGAAATTTAGATAAAATTAGTAGAAGTGGAGAAATGCTCGGTACCGTTACACAAATAAAAGATATGGTAAGTTTTCTCAAACGGGATTAAAATTATTAAAAATAAAAATAGACTTTAAAAAATATCGAAAATTTAATGGGAAAAATGGAAAACTTACATACTGTATTAACTTGTTGATGCACTAGAGCATGTCTCCTCAAAACTGCTTCAAATTTAACTTTCGTCCAGGACTCGATGTTTCGTTTATCTGGTCTCTCTTTGGTTATCTAATTTACTCCTTTCCTAAAATCATAATGATTAAGAAACTGATTTTTAAATAGATGATTCGTGTGATATCCAATATTCTAGTGAGTTTATCTTTTTACGAAATTAAATTTTCATAAAATTTAGATCGGTTCCCAAAAATATTTATTGTGATAGAAAGATTGAAGTTTGTTTGTTCTATTCTAATTATAAATGTTAAAAAGTTGCACGATGACTTGATTAACGAAAAATTTACCCAGAAAGGTTAAGCTGTTAAAACGTGTTTTTAGGTTATTTTTTCAAAGATATTCCAAAACATAATACAAACCCTGAATCACAGTTTGTAATTCATAATAATTTAGAATAATCTAAAATCATAAATTTACAAACGAAATAAGTTTTATAAATGAACAAATAGTAATAGCAAAAATCAGACAACTTAAGTTGGGAAGCAGGAACGAATGATTCCCTTTTTTTATTTATTAAAAACAAGTCATCATATCCCCCACCGTATTCTTATTGTGTCTAGCGGCTGAAATTCGTATTATATTTCTTCCAAAATTTTCATCGCATGTACCAAAATATGTTTAATATCCCAACTTATTCAATTAATAATTAGTAGTTAGATATTATATATATATATATATATATATATATATATATATATATATATATATATATATATATATATATATATATATATATATATATATATATAACAAATTTAATATTAAAAAATATTTCAATATCTTTTTAAAATTTAAACACTCAAACTAAACAAAATATTACTTTAACCTCTTTTAGAACTACTAATAATACTCTTTCATGGGAGGCCCAAAGGGAAAAAAATAGCAATTTTCTTTTTTTTTTTTTCTTCAACATCCACTCATACTTATAAACATCAGTTGGTATATGGTTGACGGACGCATGTAGGTGTGCTCCGTCTGCCAGTATCCATAGTTGCCTGCTCCTAGTATCCACTGGCAATGATTGAATTGAAGTACGAATTTTAACGGACAATTCCAAAAATTTCCCCATTATAGATAATATAATTTCATAATTGTTGATATTAGGTATTTTTTTTTCTTTTTTTTAGAATAAAAAATTAATCACATTAGTAGTTACCTTTAATTCCTACCAAAATGGAGGCAGTGGGGTTAGGGCAATGTTGTTGTGCTTTTTGGTTTTTCTTTCTTTCTTTTTCTTTTTTTTTTTTTAACCTTTTTTTCGTAAGACATTTTTGCAGAACCACTTAGATTCAAAATTTTTTAAATTATCGCCTACCCAAGGTTTTTTGTAAATATCACTGACCAGGTGTAGTTTAACTAACCCTATGTTAACTTGAACTGAAATGTTGTGGTCTTTTTGCAAAGATTGATATAAAAACACAACATTCATATTTCTTTTAATTATCATATCAAATTACACCTTCAAACCAATACACATTTTGCAAAAATAAAATTATTTTAACGTAGTAATTAACAAATGGAACAATAAAACAATATATTACACAAGAATGCCAACTGTTTTCACACAATGGAGTTATTTTCCGCTTAATGCGAGTAGCGGTAAGTAGATATTGTCATATTTAATTAAAATAAAGTTTGTTTTTTTTTTTTGATTGTTAAAAAGATAATTTATCTTTCTTAAGGGAAACTTTTTTCATTATTCCCTTTTTTTTTTCTTTTTTCTGTTTTCAACATAAATAAGCTCATTCACTAATTGTACTTCCATTATTGTAGCCCTGAGGAAGAAAATAAAGTTTTTCGAAAGCTTGAGTAGCACAATATTTTCATTGTCATAAGCCTCAGGACTGATCTGTAATAAACTAAATTTGTTGTTTAACTAGTCAGTCGAATACCTCTTCTCTCTCTTTATAGCATATATATATATATATATATATATATATATATATATATATATATATATATATATACATTGAGGATATACAGGTAAGTCGTATTTAAGATGAATACACTCATATTGTTGCCATATTTTAAGAAGAGATTTTGCACAAAGATATAGACCAGAACATATTTTTGTATACTCAATTTAATGTAAAGAAACCCAGCCTTAACAGATCGTACAAACAAGACAAAGTGTCAATATTTTGCTTCTCATGCGAGATACTAAAAATTTATTAGAAAAGTTGTTTAGAATAAAATTTGACCCCTAATTCCGAGTTTCAGAAAAAATCGAATTTTTTACTTTTTTCAGCTTTTTTGTGTTAATTGAAATAAAAGTTTAAAATAATAATATCAAATATTTTATTCAAATACTAATTGTAATTATCGAATGCGTTCTTCACTAATCGTCCATCCATTGATACATTTCTCAATTCTTTTACGATTGTGATTTGCTACCTTCTCAGTTCGGCACGCGTATTTCACGACAGATGGTCTTATTCTATCGCCAAAGTTCATCCCGAGTTCACCCGATTTGTAAACTTTTTTGTTTAACCATTCTAAAAATAAAATCCAGGGGTGACATCTGGGGACCTCGGGGGCCATAGAACAAAAGGACTGCTTCTTCCTATCCAACGTAAAGGAAAATGTTCATTCATTGCCGAACAATTTAATGTGGATTGATGCACCATCTAACTGCAAATACATATCCTGTCTAACATCAAGGGAAGATCTTCAATTGCATCCCAAAATTCCCGTTTAAGCAGAAATTTACGAAACGGTTACATTTAATGAGTTATTGAAGAAAAGTAACAATTATTCGTCTCCTAATATTCCACACCATACATTCACCTTCTGTGAATATTGGATTCTGTACTTATAACCCAATGCGGATTTTCGAAGCCCAGCATCTACTGTTTTGATAGATACCACCGTTAGTGCGGTAAACATAGCTTCACTAAAGGTAAACATAATCTTTAAAAATTCCGGTCATTTAAAATTACCTTGGCCCAGTAACAATAGTCTAATCTTTTAGCATGGTCACCTTCCCCAAAGTATGTAGGAACTTGGTTTGAAAGGCTTGATTTTGTGACGAATGAAAGACTGTCAATTTGTATCCTTTTCTAGTGGTATTTTAGAGTCACACTGAGTATGGATTTACCTGACGGCTTCGCCAAATATTATTATCTTGTAAAAGTGCCGGCGTATTCGACGAGGTTGGACTATTCTAACAACACTACCAGTTGCATTGAAACGACAAATACGTCGGCTGCAGTTGTATGGTATTGATAGGGTCTCGTTAGGATGTCTTAGGTCAAACCTGCAGTAACTTCCGCTACTCTGATGAAAATCTAAACAATCTTGGATTATTTCAATTTTTTCTTGTAAATTCAAACTACTATGATCACTGACTGACTCTACTAAAAATAAACAACGCGTTTTGTCACGTTGACGTTTCAGATAAATACAATTAGTTACCATGGTACTAATACGGGTAGAATTAACACAAAAAAGCTGAAAAAGTAAAAATTGATTTTTTCAATGAAACTCATTAGGGTCAAAATTTAATTCTAAATATTTTTTCCTAATAGCCCTTTTTAGCATTCTAATGCTAAATACAAAATATTGACACTTTGTCTTGTTTGTACGGATCATAGCAGGCTACCTTTATATTTAAATTGAGTACAAAATACATGGTTTCTGAGTCTGTATAACTGTGCAAAAATGCAAACTCAACTCTTTAAAATAGCGACAATATGAGGGCATGTATTCATATCTAATGCGACACACTGTATATATAGTAAATATATATATATATATATATATATATATATATATATATATATATATATATATATATATATATATATATATATATAGAGAGAGAGAGAGAGAGAGAGATAAATCTAAATGAGAAAGAATTAGACATTGATTCATTAGACTGAAATACATTTTAAGAATTGTTTAGAAAATACATTCAGGAGGAAAGAAAATACATCAAATCTCAATACATGCTTTTGGAGGTATCTGCTGAACTTAACATTTGGTTTAACGGAAGGTTTTATTATTATACGGATTCTAATTTATTTTTAAAACTGTTTGATGAGATGAGAGGTTAAGTTGGTCCTAATCAAAAGTTAAAAGTCTATTTTGTTTTAGGACATTCATTTTAGCCAAGATTTCCTGCACTGTAGCAGAGACCGTACTAAAAAAATTGTGAAAGAGATCCCTTATCTGGCAAAGGCCCAGGTATATAAAGTACTGTAAGCCTTAGGTCAGAAGCCCCTTTGGCATCCACAAGCTAAAGAAAACTTCCTAAGACGACGTAAACAATGAGTACATAATTGTCCTCACGAAAACAGAACAGAAGTTCATTTTATGGGGCAGAAAACCTTGGAAGAAAGGGACTTTCAGAAACAGTTTGGAAATTGATTTTAAACCATATTAAATTTTAATACAAATTATATTATTCAATAAAACACTCGTATTTAAACAATTAAAGTATTTTGTTACAATAAATACTACATCAAATTAAATCAACTATGGGTTAAGGTCAAGACAAATAATAATAAATTTTGTCACAAAAAAAATTAGATTTATTTTTAATATAGTTTATTTTAAATTTGTAGTTTAACCTACTGTTTGCTCAAGATTATCTTTAATGAATCGCTTCATTGCATTTAACATAGCCATTAATTAAAACCAATAAAATTCAATAATTTCATGTTAGTTTAATTACGTTTTGATAATGTTTAAGTAAGATCACAATTTATTAATGATTCTATGTTTGAATTTAATTTTAATGAGATATGCACAGAAAAATTTGGATATTCATTTATTTAATCACAAATGTCATTCAGGTATTGCAAATACAGTACCCCTCAATGTGTATCCCATTCATACTATGTTTTCTGTGTGTGGTTCGCCACATGAGCGGGGTCATACCTCGTGGGTCGTCTCTTCAAACCAACATCCCTGAACGTGCCTCCGTGTAACCAAGATCTCGCGACGCGTACCTTGAACTCCAGGACTCTGTCGATGGCTTCGGGTTTTGTCGTTTTGTTCGAGATCCGATTCGCGAGCTCCACCTCGGATTCTGAAAAGGGGACTTGTGGGAGAGACTGGTAGCATCCGGACGATGATGACCAACACGAACAGGTGTCGGGCGATGATCTGGCACTGACGTCCTCAAAGATTAAGGATTGCAGCGTCCCACAGGCGCTTCTAATGAGTCCAAAAGGACGAAATACCCACACTCTCCCGGTTACCCGATTCCCGCTGTCACGACTGACTTGGGTAAGTAGTTTGCAATGCTTTGTTTTTCCCGGGGAAGAAAACTTAAAAAGGGCTACCCGAAAGGAAAGCCTCCATGGACGGGGTGGGACCCACTAAACCCCATCGCCGGGTTTACAAGGCCAGGGGGTCAGTGTCAACTCATGTCGGCACAGGCCGTAAGGTCTGGTCAGTCCAGGTATGGGGTGACTTTGGGAAACTTCCTTGAAGGAGGAAAGATCGGGGGGGGGGTTTTTCCCCCTTTGGCCTAAGTTCGCTGGGCTGTTACCAGTAAGCTTGAAATATAGTCATATCATATTTTTTTATCATGGTAGCTGCCAGTCATCACAGTATTTTTATAAAAAAAAAAAAAAAAATGTTTAGGCAAAATGAAACGATATTTTTTGGCAATGTTTTGCTGCTTACAACATTGTTTAATTCAAAAATTAAAAACTGTCAACTAAAATTTCCTTTTAATCTCATTGAAAAATTGCGGCTTTGCCAAATAGAATCTGCTGACGCCATGTCCATCGGGACTCATCATTGGTGAAATTATTCTTTAAAAGCTTATGAGAATAAAAACGCACGTATAGTGATATAGTTTCTAAATCTGAAATACCACTGTGTTTCAAATTCAAAAATTCAAAACCCAGATTCAAAGGAACAAGCGCATACGGTGCATTAATATTTTTGCTAAGTAAGTTATTTGTTTTATATATTTAAATACATTCTATTTGCAAAGTTGAGAAAAAAACCTTAAAATATGTTTTTCTTTAGCTTTAGAAATCTTTTCGCAACTTGCGCATCCATTTTCTGAAGGCAAGTTCCTTGGCAGAATATTTAATTAAATAAACTTTCTTGGTTCTTTAAGACCATTTTATAACTAAAGCTGGACAAAAAATGCTACACTAGCGGCGGAGTAACGTTATGGGTAAGCAATTGCGTATAAGTTTAAAAGGTGCAAATATAATATTCACACACATTCATAATAATTGGAACTTTTACACTTTCACACACTGTCCAATTTAAAACCGCGTTTCTTCTATTTTTAAAGGGGTATTGCATTTAGTTTTAGAAAAAAGAATATTATCATGATCTACAGGGGGGATCAATAGAGTGCTAAAAAAAAAAAAAAATTCTAATGTGTCCCATTTCAGTGGTAATTTTTTTTGGTCGTGATAATATGGGTTGTTACCAAGGTCATATCAATATCTCTAGACGGTTATGCCAGTTTTTAAATTGAGGACCTCTGGTTTGCGATACACTTCTAAACGTCAAATTTTGGTAATCAATTCTTTAAAAAGCTATAACTGGAAAATGGATTGACGGATTTCAACGAGTGTTTCATATTCGTAAAGCTCATTTCATGTAGATTTTTTATGTCATAAGCACTTTTCGATAGAATTTTATGATATATACAGTTCTGACATTGTTTTAGCGTATATTTAGCGTATATTTAGCAAATTTGTGGAACTCAGTAAATCTCAAAGCACTTTCCCAAGCTTGACATTTAAAAGTTTAATATAGTTTTAATACAAATACCAATAAAATAATCTGATCTATATGACTTATATTAATATAGTCCTGATCCACGGTAACAGGGTAAAAACATATATAACGACCAAAAAAAAATTCCACTGAAATGGGACATACTCGATTTTTTTTGTTTTTTTGCAGCACTCTATTGATCACCCTGTACATAATAAAAATTTCATCTTACTATAACTAAAAAAAGCCTAAAGTAAAAGCAACGTGGTTTTAAACTTCTTTTTAGATAAAAAAAAAAAATTAATTTTTAAAAAAGTGAAGCTTTTTAAAAAAATTGGGAAAAAAAATTAAATGGTACGATTTTTTTTGTTGAGCAGTTTTTTTGAAATTGGTCACTGTCATTTTTTTTGGGACTGTATAATTTGTGTGTATAGTTGTAACACCCCCCCTTACTTTTTTTGGGTTAAAATTTTCTTTGACTTGATAGCAGCTGATTCATTACCCTTTAATTGCAAAACCAAAGCCTTCACTGCTTAAAAATGTTTATGATTTAGTATACATTTGGGAATCGGCGCTTTAGATTCTCGAATGCCAGAATAGGGGGTGCCATAAAGTTTCAAGGTACGAAAAGTCGGAATCCAATTACGTTAAATGAATAATTAGAAAACCATACATTATTGATAAGTTTTTTTTTTTAAAATTTCCCCAACAAAATTTGTTGCTTTTCATTTCATAATAAAATAAATAATTAAGGACATGTATTAGTACAGGCAATTTAGGGGGAAAAATTTGGGGTTTTTAAACCCCCTAATTTTTTTAAAACCCCCCTCAATTTTCAAAAAAATTTAGAACCAAAAATTTTTTTACCCTTTTAAAAATTTTCATTTTATGTTGTTAAAAAAAAGCAAATTAAAACATTCAATTCGTGGAAATCTTATTTAGTTAAGGGAAAATATATTTTGCAAAAAAATTTTAAAGCATGATTTTTTGATTTCCATCAATTTTTCAACCCTTAGAGATCACCCCCTAATTCGAAAAATTATAAGAAAATTGTTTTTGGTCTTTCTGAAATATTAAATCGCACATTAATATTACAGTAATTTTTTTTTACTGCTTATGATATAATTTATTGATTAATTGTAAATTAATCACTAGCCAATAAATACGCCGGTGATGGGCCAACCGTATCTATTATGCGTACTAGAATGCTGGCTCGAGAAATTTTTTTAGTTTTAGTTGCCTTTTTTTTTTACTAAAACATGGTTTTTTCCCGTTTATTTAAGATTTTTTTAAAAAAATGTCTGTTAACCATGCGTCCGTAGGGGGGCCCCTTTTTTTTTATGAATATAGTTCGCCCCTTTAAAAAATCAAAATGGATTTTTATTCGGTATCAAAAATGCTACATTACACAATCACAGTTAACCCACTATTGCAGAAAATCTTTTTTTTCTTCCCCACCGACAAAAACTAAGAAACCTGTTGCTTTTTTTTGATATTTTCATGGCTTCTGCTACGAGGAATTAGCCGTATAGTCAGGGGCCCCCCCCGTAGCTACTAATGTAACTTACTGTGGTTGTCCTAAATGTGGTAAGAGGTAGTTTATTAATACGGGACATAAATATTTGAAAATTTGGGAAAGAATGAAAAATCTCTACCAGCAATAGGTTTTACAGCCTAGACTTTTTAAGGATAAAGAAACGAACAAAGTGGAACGTTGGGACCCTCTTAAGTTAAGCACTAAAGGGATGCATAGCAGTGGCACTGCCTGCTCTCTTGGAAGCCGCCAACGAAGGAATTATACTGACTAATTCCTCGGAGCTGAAGCCGTAAAAGTACCTATAAAAGAGCGACAGATCCGTTTTCCATCAATGGGCAAGAAAAATAAGCTTTTCATTAAGCGTGACTGTCTAAAAATATTTAATATTACAGATTAAAAAAATTGCAAATTAAAGGGAAATAACAAAAAT
>JAHBCN010002929.1:0-82763 GCA_019359885.1 Listronotus oregonensis
TTTGGAATATAGGCTCAAATAAAAAAAAAGATTAAAGTCCTGTTGATGTGATTACTAAGCGGTTTTTAAAATTACGGGGCCCCCCAAGTAAATGGAGAAACCCGGGTCCAGCCAATTCGTTTACGTTTTCACCCTTGTTGGGGATGATCACACCGAATGTAGGCCATGGAGGTTCCCGAATTTTTAAAAAAATTTGGGCCCAAAACTTTTTTTTTTATTTTTTAAAGGGGAGCCTATATGCCAAAAAATCACCTATTTGTTATTTTTTAAAAACAAGGTTAAATATATATATATATATATATATATATATATATATATATATATATATATATATATATATATATATATATATATATATATAAAATTTTTTTTTTTTTTTTTTTTTTTTTTTTTTTTTTTTTTTTTTTGTTTAATTTCACATTTCTAAAAAACCCGGGGTAGATTTAAAATGAGGGTACACCAAATGTAAATTATAGGTCACATTCATTTTACAAAATTGTTTTCAAGGCATTACACAGTGGCGTTCGTGTCGGTAAGTCCTTATTTTTTTAACCATGAAAACTGTTCCACTGGTTTTCGCAAAATTGGGTTTTTTTTAAAGCCAGTCTAATTCTGTTAAAAAGTATTTTTGGCCCTTTTTTTGTTCTTAATCACGTTTTGTAAAAATAAAAGTCCCTATTTGCCAAGTTTTTATTTGTGGAACGTATTACAAATTAACAAAAACCCCAAATCAAATCCTAGGTACTTTATGTCATTTATTTTTGTTTGACAATAATTTCGGAAATTGAAATGACGTTTACTATAAAATATACTAACTAGATACATTATTATTTTTTAATTATGAATCCGAAAACAGATTATACGGACTAAAAAAATTTTTTTTTTGAAAACGGTGAGTCAGGACGAAAAAGCCCCGGGGGTATTTTTAAGCAGAATTAAACTGGCTTTAAGAAAGCAATACAAATTTGGGGAAAACCGTGGCGTACAGTTTTTTTTGTTGAAAATAAGAACTTGGGGGACGAACCCCCTGATGTAAGAGCCTTGAAAACAATTTTGTACATGTTGTGACCTAAATGATACATTTGGGGAATAAACCTCATCTTAATATCTCCACGGGCTTTCTAGAAATGTGAAATAAACTTTAAAAGACGAAAAACTTTAAATACCCCGTATCATAAAATCATTTCCGGACCCATGTTTATATAAACTGATAAATCTCACCTTAAATTTTCCTCACAACATTTTGACACACCCTTATATGGAGAAAAAATTATTATGACGTTTAAAAAAAATCGATTTCGCAGATCAACTTTGCATCACTTAAAACAATTGAACGATCTCGATTGTCATTTGTTATTTGACAGAAAGTCCCCTTATTTGTCAAAATATCGAAAAAAATTTATAAGGATAAGTTGTTTAGAATTTAATTTTATGGCTATGTGTAAAATTCTGAGCCATTTGGATAAAAACCAAAATTTGGACATTTTTTTTCCATAAAAATATCTTTGTTTGAAAAAATTTTCTTTTAGAAACAGGTTTTCCAGACCTAAACTAGTGTTTCGGCACAATTTTTTTTACTTTAGTAAGTTAGTCCTTTTTTCCGAAGAAAATTTTAAAAAATGGTATTTTTCGGAAACCCGAGTTGTCGCATAGGCATTTTAACGATTTAACGAAGCGTTTAAACGATTCAATGTAATAAAAATAACTAAAAAATGCCTATGCGACAACTCGGGTTTCCGTAAAATACCATTTTTTAAAATTTTCTTCGGAAAAAAGGACCAACTTACGAAGGTAAAAAAAAATGTGCCAAAACCCTTGTTTAGTTTTAACCTGTTTTAAATGGTAAAGAAATTTTTTCAAACAAAAAAATTTTATGGAAAAAAAAAGTCAAAATTTTGTTTTTATCCCAAAAGGCTCAAAAATTACCTAGCCAAAGAATTAAATTCTAAATTATCTTCATAAATTTTTTGATATTTTGAAAAATAAGGGGCTTCCAATCCCTTAACAAATTCAAATTTCTGCCAAATAACAAATGACAACCGGGATCATTCAATTGTTTCTCAGGTTTTTTTTTCTGGGAAAACCGTCATAATAAAAACTTTTTCCATATGTATATTTTCTGGCGGTCACTGTATATATTATTATATATATATATATATATATATATATATATATATATATATATATATATATATATATATATATATATATATATATATATATATATATATATATATATATATATATATTTTTATTTTTTGTATAAATTTTTTTTTGCCTTTTACTAAGAACTAAATCATGCTCCAATTTAATCTAATTGACACTCTTACAGTTTCCCAGAACCCAATAGTATGGCTTAAATTTGGTACATCATATACATATATGATATGACACTTTATGGTCTTAATTTACAGGTTATCTTAACATAAGTTACCAATTCTTACTAAACCCACTTTGGATAGTTACTAAAACAAACAACTAAAATAGGTTACGCTTAGAATATTTACCTTTTAGACTCATCGAACAGAAAAAATAATTTTTCCATGCTATCTTTAATATTTTCTACGCCCTGAACCTACTTTTAGAGCAAAATCCATAAGCTGCTTTTATCAACTAAAAAAATATTCATATTTTACTTACCCGATTAAAATCATAATCACCTATTCCTGAATATTTTCCTCAAGAACTTTCTATGTCTCATAATCATCAGGATTAATTGCATTTTCGACCAAGATAATTAATTTTGGCGTTGAATGTGGCCCGTAAGAGTGCTAGCGCTCCACTATTTAATCAATAACAGCCCGAGTGTTCTAAATATGTGGAAATTTACCGATTTTTCCTAAATTTTGATAAGATTTTTTAAGTTTAGGCTTAAATTTGATCAATTAACACGGAAAAATGTCCCGTGAATTATTGTCGTCGCGCGTCCTCGTAGTACAACTAAACCGATTATTGAATGAAAAACTGAAAAGGAAAATGTCGGCCCTTGACACGAACTCTGGCGGTTCGATCACTTAAACGTAATCACGGACGGGATTCGAGTAGTGCACTCAACACGGGGATGTGATTATCAACTTTTAATTGCGAAATAGTTGTGAGAAATTTGTTTAAAATGACCCGATTTGAATTTTGATCAGCCCCAGTGACTGTGATGAGCGCCCCCAGTGTTGCCAGCATTTCCTGGATTATTTTCCTGGGAAACCGGGAATGGGGCGATATTCTGTTTGAATACCTCATATCGTTCGTGCTTAGATTATACAAGAAATGTAATAAATTAAAAATTTTATTTTTCTGATTATTTTTGAGCTAACGATCAAGCTGGCAAAGGTGAATGTTACTTACAAAACTTTAAAAAATAGGTAGTAAACACTAAAATGTTTTTATTTTTGTTACTACCTTTTGCATTTAATGCCTTAACATCTTTTTAATGTGTTATTTTACCATTTAAGGTAATAAATAAATTGCATCCAGACAGTAACCACATAATATGGCGGCCATTCCAACAATATACTGTTTTTTTTGTTAAATCAGTTAGTAAAACCTAGTTTGATATTAAATACCTATCCTTTTTTATTTCACCAAAATAAGGGCCATGTTTTCATTCAAACATCTTGGCCTTTTAATGTGGGTACTGAGATCTAAAATTAAACCAAGTTCTGGCTAAAGTTTTATTCTAAATAAATTGCATACCCAACACATCCTTCTTGTCTCTAGGATTCCTAAATGAGTATCTACCTACCTATTATGTGTGTTGAACCTTTTAATTCAACACACATAATAGGTATGGTACGTTTCACAATAATTCGTTAATTTCTTGACCGCAATTAAAATTAAATTACAACCCTCGGTGGAAAACCCAACCATAATAGGTTGCCTGACAAATATCTATTGTGTAGGCACCGCACCTTTTGAAAGGGTACAGGTCCTGATTACCTACTAATAACACACACGAAAATACCTTGACAAACTCCAAACGACTGATGAACTAAGACGAAAAGACTCTGCTTTAGATTCAACACCTGCAATTTGCCTATAACCTACATAATATACCAAAAAGTAGGTACAATAATAAATAAAGAAAATTTTAAATCGGGAGCTACATGCGGGTACCCAAAAGTATATTGAATTTTACGACTAACAGTAGCAGGTAAAACGAGAAATCAACGAATTATTGTGGTTAGTATTGTGTGTAACATACTGTAGGTACCAGTTATGTATCCTAGAGGAACTAGTTATGTATCCTGGAGATAAGAAGGGGAGTTGACTATGTAATTTTTTTCGAATAAAACTGTGTTTAAGTTGTTTTAATTTTAGTTGTTAGTATTTTCTGAGGCCCAGATTTTTGGATAGGAACTTGGCTCTTATTTTAGATAAGTGTGGAATCTTTTTCCTGAATTTAATAAATAAAATAAAATCCTGTCTGTATTCTAAATTCTAAGACAATTATAACTTTAGAAACTCAGATTTAAGCAGTTTGCAAACTTTTAAAATACCTCCTAAATATACGATATTACCGCCACTATTTCAGGGCGTTCCGAGTAAAAAATGTGGAGTTTTCAGAATTTTTTATTTACTTGTTTTCTTAAACCTACAAACATAGCAAATTTAAGGGCAGTGTCCCATAATTTTTATGAGTCAATTAGTCAGTCAGTCAGTAGCAAAATGGGTGATTTTCAAAGTAGAATATCTAGAAAACCACTTGACATAACTTTTCCAAATTTTTTACAGGTAATAAGAGAACTTATGTCAATTTGTCAATATCAAATCTCACACCTTTATGTAGAACCATAAAGAAGTTATGATAGGGGGAAAACACGCTGAAATGTTTTATGTTATAAACACACTACTGATTAATTTAGACGGTGCTAGTGACACTGTTTGCGATGTTACAAGTTAATAAATTTCTTATTACGGTTTTAAAGTAAAAACTAATATTGGTAATTTTAAAAAAGGTTGTCATTTAATTACTATATTCGGAAACCTCAGACTTGTCCCAACAATAACGGTTGACATTAAAACTTTATACAATATCACAAGAAAATAATAAAATAAGTGATTTTCGATTATGGATGGTGATCAAAAAGGTACATTACACGAAGATTTACTTATTAACTTCTAATTGTAAAGCAGTTGTAGGAAGATTGATAAAATGACCAGATTTATAAGTTTATCGATACTAAAATCGGTATTAAAATTAGTTTTTTATAAGATAATTGTCAATTCAGAACAAATTTTTCTGTGTAAAATGCGTTTCTTTACTAAATATAGATGCTAAATCAAACAAGTTGTATCGGACAAGGATGGCTTTAGTCTTCCGGTACATTTTTCTGACGAAAATTTTCATCTAAATATCTATTTTTACAAAAAGTTCTTTGTTGATAACCGAAATGTAATAATGTTGAATCTTAATCTAAACCGCCCATAAAGTAGAAATTTTATTGGAAAAACTAACGTTGTGCATATGTTGCTTGTCACTTCTAGCAAACCTGTAGATTTTTGGTTTAAAAAACATCATCGGGTTGACAACAATGCCAATAAAAATATTTTAAAAACAAATTAAATATAATACATAAAAACAGATAAAGAGTTAAAAATCTTTAAAAAAACACACTCAAAATAAGCTTAACTCCCAGGAAAATTTTTAAAGCTATTATACTTAACTGACTGGTGTTACCTGGGTAAAAGAATGTAAAGTAGTTTTTTTCTACAGAAATAAAACTATGGGCTAGTTTGGTGTCTCATGTGGTTTCTTTTTTAAAGTAACAAATTTCATACAGTAAAATGCTTATTACAATGCAGACAAAAAATGTTGTCCAACATGAGCAATATTTTAATGGTTAGATACATTTTTGACATTAAAATGCTGGTTTTATGCTACATAAAGCATGGTTAATTTAAACATGCTAGCATTTTACTGACTTAAGGCTGGACCTATTTCTAATTAAATTAAGTTCTATTATTTTTAGATAATTTTCTGGTAATTTTAGGTTAAAAAAATTTGAACAATTTAGGGCATTTTATTTTAAATGTTCGTTCAAAATTAGAGTTAAAAATGACGACCAAAAATACAATAAACTGTATCATAAATGAAAGTAACAGTCCATAAATTCGACCATAATTTTACACATTTTCATACTGTAATAATCTTGCATAATAAATTTTATACCCACCAGGTAGAAACCAAAAACAGAGAAAGTATTATTTTAAAACAATGAAAAATTGGCAATTTAAAACTAGGTTAAAAATACTTTACAGCTGAAAGTATAAATAAAAAAACTTTAAAAGTACAAATCGTATATTGTCGGATTATGAATGAAAGCAATTAATTTAGCCTGGTTTGCAGGAAAACGCTAAACATAAATATAAATTATTTTATTATTAAATTGGACATACTATTATAAGTGAGTTTAAAAACAAATAATAATTTTTCATTAATTTAACATAATGTTGTTTTTTTATTATTTAAATTAAATGTATAAAAATAAAATCATTATTTATTATAAATTTAACTTGTAAAATAGGAAATATTTTTAAATTTACTTAGTTTTATTAACGAATATTACTTGAAAAAGCTCTTACTACTTAAGTACTTATTTTTTATTAACTTCTATCATATTTGTATTTATAGCATTATATTTTTTGAAAAAAGCTAAGTTAATTTATTTTTTTAAATCTTACCAACATTCCAATAGGTTTATTACGAATTGATAATTAAAATATTTAAGATATAGCAGAAATCTAAAATAAAAACAAATGTAAATCGTGTACATAAGTATAAAATAAAAATAAGCGCTAATCGTACATTCTAATATTATACAAAAAGTTAAATAATTTAATTTAATGATAAGTTTTTTTTTAATATATAATAGATTTATTGTTATATATTAAATGAAAATGCAAAGGTTATCCCAGATTAGGGTCATAGGGCCTTAAAAGCTTTAGACGAAAATTGCGACATTTTTATTTTTGTTTTCCCACATTTACGATTTCGGGCCTAATTTTTATCATTTTTTTTAATACAGACCTGAAATTTTATTAAACGTTTTGATAGACAGATTATTTTTAGCAGCAATACTCGATTCTTAGACAAATGGAAATGCAGACATGATACAGTACATACGACGGTATGTATTTGAATCAAATGTCTACAAGATTTTTTAAGTTTTAAGTCTGCTACTAGTTTTAAATTAAATATAAGTAACAATGCATTCCTTAAAATTTTTCAATTCTGGAAATAAAACATTAAAATATTGTTTTTTTTTGACACTGATAAAGAAAGACTTTTACGTGCCCGTCCTAATTTTGTAATCTATTCATAAATGAAAAATTTTGTAAACCGAAAAATTATTATTTTTTAAAGTAGTTTTTAGTCTAAAGTATTTTAAAATTCCTAACACTGTGTGTAATTACACAAAAAATCTTTTACATCATCTTAAAACAATTTTTTTTTTGATTTTTCAAAAGGTTTCAAAAAAATCTCTTTCTAACCGCAACTATTTGGGTTACTCCTAAAAAGCAAAATAGTTTTAAAAAACCTACTTTAATAAAAAGCTTACAAATATGTTATATATCTAACTTTAGGTAATCCAAACTATAGTAAGTAGGGCCACCGAAGAATTTTAATTCACCGATATGGTTGTCCTCATCAATAAATAAGTGATTAATTGACTTTGGATTTTGGAAGTAAAAAAAAATAAGATTTGACAAAATATGCCATTATGAAATTGTGCCCATTTGTAATATACACAAGGTGTAGAAGTTTTGCTTTCAATGAGGCACACAAATGGTATTTTCCTAATTAATTAACCTGGTAAAAATACTACATATGTTACGTTTTGGGGCAGGCCCAATCTATGTTGATTCCACAGCATGCCTTCTAGACCTTTAAATCTATAGTTATATAAAATCACATAATTGGTGCGGTTAAGAAATGATAAATTTAGAAATGGCTCACACGTCAATTATATATGTACCTCACTAATGAGTTATGACTATTACACAATAATAAATTATGGCTTATTGGCTGTTTTTTATTTATTTATTTACCTGGGCAACATTTATTACATAAATAAAACTAAAGAAAATAAAGATAATAATGCTTTAATGTTTTAATATATAGTACAACAACAGTTCTTGTTGTACCATATAGAGGAAAGTGTCATTTTTTCAAAATTTTAAGAATATGACAATATAACATCTTAGTTTGTCACTTTGGTTGTTTAAATTTAAGAAAACAATCATTATACAGGGAGTATAAAAAATTTTTCAAAAAATGTTTTTTAAATTAATTATAGCCATGAAAATTTGATCAAAAATATAGTTTTCATCCAGACCTGGGTAGGAATCGAATTCTTTCGAAATCGAATGCAGAAATCGGTTTCTTTTTAAGGATCCGAGGGCTGAAATCGATTTCTTATATTCCTAATTTAAGACAAATCGCTTTATAAATCCAAAATCCGCCATTTTGAATAGGCCATTTCAAGTTTTCAAATTTTGACAGAAGATTATTTTCCAAAGGACCTAGCACCCTCAAAAAACCTTGTATTCTGAATCTGAGGCAATTAGGTTTAAAAATGCCAAAATTCGCCATTTTGAATCCATTTAAAATTTCAAATTTTAACCCAAGATTCTTAATCGGCGTCACATTGATTTTCGGAAATAAAGATGAAAAATCTTTAAATAAGGAAACACACCTTATATGTAATTTTTAACCAAAATATGTTGTTTTTCTGATCCAGAAATGAAACATTTTTTTGTAACCGTAGAGTGTGGTATCCAAAAACAGGCATAAATTTTACTTACATTTGATATTTAAAGTTGTGATTGCTCGACCCTTATAATTTTTTAATATGTTATTATTTAGATTACCCTGAGGGACTTTTAAATAGTATAATACATTTTATTATTTTTATTCAGGGCGTTTTACAAAAACAAATTTAAAATTTTAATACATTTTGGTATTCCGCAAGCAGATAAATTATTAAACGGAACTTGTGAAAATTCCTGTAAAAATACAATAATATGTCCCATTTATAAGTTGCTTAAAGTTATCTTAAGAATCACATTTAAGAACCCTATAAAGCATCACAAGTTTTGGAATACAGTTCGAAAAAAGGTTTCATTTAAGGGTGGATTTATATTCATCTCATATATAACATATTTAAATTTGACAAATATTTACCAAAAATTAATTTGGCTAAGAGTTAGAGCACTTTAAAATGAGGCTAAAATTATATTTCGCGGCTCATGCTCCGTAAAATCTTTGACACTTGTTTGATCATCTGGATTATGTAGTATCATTCGTATCGTAGTTACTATTTGCAAGAATAAACTTAAAATAATCCCGATTCGTGATCCGATAAATAGAAAGCGATTACCTGGATTCGATTCCTTTACGAGGATCCGGATCCGTTAATCGATTCCTTTTTGGAAGGATCCGTCCCAGCTCTGTTTTCATCCGATTGGCAGATGGGCACACCATAAAGTGTTATTGTTTGATTATATTTTTATTAAACTAGTAAAATAGTTACCAGGAAATTTTCAAAGTCAAAATTGTTCGATACTTATTTCTAAATTACCAATATTTTTTTTTTGCTATTATTTAAATTATTTGTTAAGCTTTCCTTAAAAAATAATATTTATCACTAAAAAAAAATCAATTTTAATTACTTAATATACTATATATATTTTTTACTATTAAATGACAAATTTCCATTTTCAACTAGGTAGAGTTAAAATATTAAATCCTATTGGTAAAATGGCTTAATATTTTTCTTTTCACTTCCCATATTTTAATAAAGAAAAGCTTTAATAATCTAATAGTATTATTTCATATTCGGTAGTAAAAGTTGCCCTGACCTAATTCCCCTTACTTTTGGAATATTAATTATCACGCAGTAAAACTTTCCCGACACTGCGGCAACATTGTCCGCCTCCTCCCTCCCGATCGAGAACGAGAACTTCCGAAAGCTTCGAGCTTTTATCGGGATGCGCACGATTTCAACCTAAAGGGTCTGAAAAAATTATAACATGTAGCAGGAATAGCTAACACTCATAGAAAAGATGTGTGTAAGACCTTTGAGCGGTCAATAGGGAAAAATAAGCGCCTCTTACAACTTTGAAAATTAAATACAGTAAAAGCTCTTTCCGTAAATATGCCGCGAATACAGAAACCGTGAATATGGAATGGTAATTTACATGGGATTATAGGGGATACGTTCCTAGGTGACAAAATAAAAAACAAGTATACACAGTGTCCCAGAATATGTGGGCAATCTATCGGAATCTAATAGAAAACTCAAAAATATTATGACAAGTTCCCATAAACTTTTTTTCTACGAGCCTTCTCTACGGAGATACAGGTACATAACGAACGACCCTGAAAATCGTTTTTTTTTAATAACTTTTAAAATACTAGGCGTAATTTGACTTTTTTTTATATATATATATATAATTATATATATTATATATATATATATATATATATATATATATATATATATATATATATATATATGATATAATATATTATATATATATATATATATAATATATATATTATTATATATATATATATAATAGCTATATATATATATATATTTTATAGTTTTAATTAAACTAATAAAAGTATTCTTGATTGAATCGATAAAATCAATTTGTTATTTAGATTAAAATATCATGGTACTTTTACATTATAAAGGTGTTTTCTAAGTGTAAACCTCAATATTTTACAGTAAGCAATTTTAGGAATTCATTTTTAAGAAGAAAACTTCATATGAATGTATGTCCTAAACGTCTTAACTTTTGAGATACAGGGTGGTAAAATTTTTAAAAATTAATCATTTATTATTAATATCTGTAATACCACTTTAGATATTTTAATAAAATTTGGCATACATGTACTATGTATCAAGAAGCATTTTTTAGTGTACCACATTTTTTTTTATATGCCAAAATAAATAATTTATTTTTGAAAATTTTACCACCCTGTATCTTAAAAGTTAAGACGTTTAGGACATACGTTCATATGAAGTTTTCTTCTTAAAATGGACCCAAAAATTGCTTTCCAAAATATTAAGGTACAATTAGAAAACACCCTGTATAATGTAAAAAATTTACCAACCATGATATTTTATTTCTCGTAAACAGTTGATTTTATCGATGTCAATCACGAATATATTTTTTAGTTTAGGGTTAAAGCCATCCAAAAATAATATTGTTGAGCCTTTATCATACAGGGTGTTAAAAAAATTGCTATTATTGTATCAGAGCTAATCCGTCCCTGGCAAACTAAATAAGCCAAATATGATTTAATGGGTTCATTTTAATAAGACTTATCTAGTTACCAAAATATTAAATTACGCCCAGTATTTTAAAAGTTATTTAAACAAAAACTATTTCCATAGGCGTCTGTTATGTACCTGTATCTCCGTAGGGGAGGGTCATAGGAAAAAAGTTTATGGGAACTTGTCATAATATTTTAAGGTTTTCTATTAAATTCCGAGAGATTGCCCACATATTCTGGGACACCCTGTATAAAAAAAATAATTTAGTTGAAGTGTTTGACCATATTGATTAATTATTATCTTTAGGCTTAGGCAATGGTTTAAAGAATTTTGTATTTTTTTCTTGCTTGGCAATTTTTAAAAGCTCCTTTAAATCAGACTGATATTCAGCAGTGGCATTAGCAATTTGCTTCTTAAAAATAAGACTTTGTTCTATAGACGGATCAATTTTCATAAACCTTCACTAAGATTTTTCAAATTAAATGTCACGTTTCCTGTGCTTGTTGAAGCCTCTTCATCAATGGACTGTGAATTTAAGACTTCCTCTAGGTCGGTTTCAGTCAAATCTTCATCTTGCGATTTATGCAACTTCTGAATGTCAATGGATTTTATTTATTCGAACCCATCTCGTCCTATTTCATTCGCAATTTCGGCTATTAGTCCATTTGACGATGCGTTTACAAAGATATTTGGTTGGATACCTACATATTGGAATCATTTTTATCAATGTGTATGTACCGATGTACCGATTAGAGCCGCAAATAAAGAAATCTTTAGCCGCAAATATAGGAATTGGGTGGCATTTTTTTAATCCGCGAATAGTGAAGACGCAAATGAAGGAAGCGCGAATAAAGAGCTTTGACTCTATTTTACCGTCGTAAAAACTTCAAAACGGGGTAATTTTATTCTTGTATCAATTTTTTTTATCTAATATAAGAAAAGTATTAGCAAAATATAACAAAAAATAATTACAGGGTATTTAAAAAGGTTTTACCAATAAGAGGTAAAAATATTGCTACTTAGAAAAGGACATGTCGCAAATCGTAGGGAACTGGGTACCAGTAAAAATTTTACCAGTCCAGAAAACAAAGCCAAAAAAAGCTCAAAACGTCGCAATTTTTTTAAAATGCATTGATTTGCATAAAAATTTGGGATTAAGCTTAAATTACCCTTCTTTTCAAAATCTATATTATATCGATGGTCGGTCTTTATTTTTTAAGGGTGAAAACTACCCTTTATTGCTAAAACCTATAAAACTATACATTAAAGCTTAAGTTGAGTAAAATTTGACTTAAATAAGTTGAAAAGGTAGTATTTTGTTTCTTTGAAACATTTTTTAAAAAATGTCAGCTCTTTAAAATCAATCCTTATTATGATTAAAAAAATATTAACCTTAAAAAATTAATATATTTTTCTATTCTCTATTTATCTATTTTTTAGGGGTGAAAACTACTCCTTATTGCAAAAACCTTCAAAAGTTTTATATTAAAGCTTAAGTCACATAAAATTACTCTTATATAAATTATTAAAAAATAAGTATTTAATTCTTTGAAACATTATTTAATAAATTTCCACCCTTGAAAATCAACCCTTATTACGATTTTATAAAAAAAATGGTTAACCCTAGAAAAGTTAACATATTGTCACAGAGATGTAATTAAAAAATGTGACTGCTCAAAAGTATTACCAATTTAATTTTGTAATTTTTTTAATCCTAAAAAACCACCCCTTACAATCTAACAAAGCAAAAAATAGTACAAAACCACGGATTTATTAAAAAAATGCATCAAATCGCTTTTAGTATTCTCCAAAAAATTGGTATTTTTAGCATAACTTCTTCAGTTTTTGTGATTAAAAGTTTTTTAAAAAACCATTTTGTTGTTTTTTTCCTCTATATTAAAACTGTTTAAAATCCTTACTTTTTTAAAGGGGCAAGTTTAAAGGGCTGAAACAAGGAAGTGCTCGTCTATACAAACACGTTTTAAATGTTTATATCTCAATGAATTTCCGTCATACAGTAAATTAAAAAAAAGCAAAATATTTGTAATTTAAAAAGCTACAATTTAATAGCTTAGTAACTTTTACGTATTTCCCTTGGTTTTCGAGTTATTTTTAAGAAAGGGGTATTTTTTATTAAAATTTTAAAATTTTATTTTTACAGGCAGCTCAATTTTTTTCAAAATTACGCAATTTAAATCGGTTAAAATTTTAAAATGCATTTATGATATATAGATAAAGAGAATTGAAAAAGGGGGTTACGACTCATTTTAATTAGGCTAGCAATTAGGGGGTTGTTTTCGAACATTTTTGCACTCAAAATATTTTGGTCTAACCTTATTTTAATCAAATTCACTCAACTTTTATGATATTTTAATCAAACTCACTCAACTTTTATGTTACATGCGTTTTTTTTTAAAGGTCTTTGCAAATGCTTCAAAAAAGTTATCATTAGTTTTTCTCGAAAAATACATAGGTTCTGCGTTATTTGCCTTTGAAACTCTGAAATTTTGCGTTTGATGAATAACACCCAACCTTTAACAAACCACAACTTGGTTTGTATTGGTCCCACAGCAATTACAAAAAAAAATATTTTATTTGTTTTTTTTTAAGCTACGATTTTGTTATTTACAGTTTTTTTGATAAAATGCATATTTATGCATTTTACAAAAAAATGCATAGAACATTTTTTGCTTAGAAATAATTTTTCTATCAATTCTTGTGGTTAAAATATATTTAAAAAATTACACCCCCGAGATGGTTTAGCAACCATCCCCAAGATAAAGACGCCCTTCGGCATGATATAGATTTTGATCCTTGGACTATTCCCTACCTACTGTCAACAGTTTAAGTCATTCTATGCATTTTGAAAAAAATTACTAGGCAAAATGGTTCATTTCCTGGACTAAATATCCTACCAGAGTGCTTTCGTTAAAACCATCATCAATGCATTCGTCAAGACGAGGTCGTAGCAATTTATTTAAGCATACATAATATGTAACAGAACATTAACAAACTATCCCATTATTAAATAAAATTCAAAGTATAACAACTGTGACTTATGTCACATTTTCATTTTTAAAAGGGTGAATTTTAAAAAATTAAACCACTTTAGTATACCATTTTGTAGAAAGACGAACAGAAAAGTATTAATAAATAATGTCATTATAATGGTATTGCAAGTACAGTGCAAGCGTATTTTTGAGATTAATTATTGACTCACCCTGTATAGCTATCAGGTTAGTGCCAATACAAAAAAACGTTAGTTTTGGCCTGGGTAACAACATATTCAAATTTTGTAAAATTTTCACTGGTCACCCAGTTTCATAAGATTTGCGACATGTCCTTTTGAATAATGGTTTGCACCAAATAATAAATCAGCAACTACCTCATTTAGCTTTGACGAGTTAAGCAACCTAGTAAAAAATTTAGGAACATATAACATTTTTTAAACATTTTTTAATAGGTCTCATTAAATTAGCGATTAATAATAATATTATACATATTATGTATTTTTATTAATTGGAGGGTCATAACAGATTTCTACACTTTAAAATGGCTACATCCCTTGTGGAGATTTACATTGCACGGTCAATTTACTTACTTTGCTGATATGAGAGATGTTAGACCCCTTTACCAATGTGTTTTACCTAATAAAGTCCAGGGTGTTACAGAATGTAAGGAAAATTTAAGGGCAGATTCTACATCTAAAAATATGAAAAAAAGGTCATATAAACATGGGCCCGGAAATGCTTTGTTTTTATTATACGAGTTTTCGTCCTTTATAGTTTAATTCACATTTCTAGAAAACCCATGGAGATATTCAGATGGGTATTGGTACACGAAAATGTATATGGTATAGGTCACATTTACATGTACAATATTGTTTTTAAGGCACTTACATCAGGGGCATTCGTGCCGGTAAGTTCTTGTTTTTAGCGAAGAAAACTATACGCCACTGGTTTTAGCAAAAATTAGCATTGCTTCCTTAAAGCCAGTTTAATTTTGCTTAAAAAGTACCTATTGGACTTTTTCGACCTGACTCACCGTTTTCGAAATAAAAATTTATTTAATAATCAGTATAATAAGCTGTTTTCGGAATTGTAATTAAGTAATACGTTCTGTAGCAAATAAAAACTTTCTATCATGAATTATTCGTTTGGAGAATTGCCAGATATTCATTTTATGTTTGGAAAAGCGAACAAAAATTCGTACGAAGCAAGGCGTCTCTATGAAGATGCCTTTCCTAACGGTCAATTACCTTGTGCAAACACATTTGTAAGCGTTCATAGACGTTTGAGAGAAACAGGAAAACTAAGATTAAGACAAAGCAATGCTGAAGATCGGCAGTTCATTTCGTTTATATTGTTCACGGACGAACCTTTATTTACCAGGAATGAAATTTTTAATTTCCACAATAAGCATCACTGGGCGGATGAAAATTTATATTAGGCAACATTTGTGGTTTATGCACGACGGAGCGCCTGCTCATTTTAGTGGCAATATAAGAGATTATTTAAACTTTGTGTTCCAAGGAAATTGGATTGATCGGGGTGGGCTTATTTCTTGGCCATCCCGATCACCTGACTTTAAGCCCTGTGATTTCTACCTCTGGGGGCATCTAAAGCAACTGGTGTAGGTATTCCACTCCGATAGCGAACGAAGCTGCATTAGTTGAACGTGTTACGAATGCTTGTGAAATAATACGCCGGAGACCTCAAATATTTCGAAGGGTCAAAAGAAATATACAAAGGCGATTTACAGCATGCATTGAAGCAGAGGGAAGCTATTTCCAGACACCCACGATACGTTAGTACTTAGGCCTTAGCCTTCGTGGACTGTCCCAATATTCAAAAAAAAATTCCAACATTTGATCTAAAGTTAAAATCGAATACATTGTTCCTGAACAATTAGTACAAATAAATAATGTATTAAGCTCCATTTTAAATATTATTTTAGACCAGTGGCCTAATATATTAGGTTTGTTCCATCCCTGCAAAAAACCATTAGGTATTGTATGGTCACGCGCAAGCCCAGTCAAATAAATCACCGTGGTTTATTGAGTGGGGTTACGCGTGACCGTACATAAATAAGTTTTTGGGGAGTTGGAACAAAACCATAACTTTATCATCATCTGATGACATTTTTCATTTGTTTGTTATTTTTTTTTTGTTAGTTCCCAGTCTTAACTGGAAAAAAAAATCATTCAGCTTATAATGAAGAAGCTCCCGGGCCTTTAAAGTATTTACGGTAATTGTCTCGAAAGTTGCATGAATTCCCATTTTGACCAAATTTGGTATACGGGGGTTTTTTGGGGCGCTGATCAAGAAACTAAAAAAAATCGGGAACGTTTCATTTTCGAGATATTCGTCATCTAAGTTGAAAATCAAACTAACCTCATTTTCACTATGTTTCCCCTTCTTTTTGCACAGAATTCTTGATTTATACACTAAATTGGGGTAAACGTTTCCGCCAAAAATATTTTTCAGATTCGTGATCAGCGCCCCAAAAAACCCCGTATACCAAATTTGGCAAAAATCGGAGTTGCGGCTACTTTCTAGACAATTACCTAAATATGCACACAATATTTCCTAAATAGCTAATCAAAATTTGTTTTTTATGATTATTTTTACCTTTTTTTCCAGTAAATTGCGAAGTTTTAATGTCAAAGGCCGCGGCCATTTTTGCTGATAAAATCCCTTATGTATACCAGAGTTTATTAATGTAAATTAATAAACTCTGGTGTATACATGGTTGCGGCGTTTGAAAATGAAGCTTAACAATTAAATGGAAAAAAAGGTGTAAAATAAATTTAAAAAAATAGTTTTTAACGGGAGTTTATAAAATATTATATGCCAATTTAGTGTATAAATCCAGAATTTTATGCAAAAAGAAGGAGGAATAATGTAAATAGGGTTGGTTTGAATTTTAACTTTAATGATGAGTATCTCGAAAACGAAACGTTGCCGAAAAAAATTGTTTTTTGATTCGTGATCAGCGCCACAAAAAAAAACCCTCGTAGGTATACCAAATTTGGTCAAAATCGGAGTGAAGGCAACTTTCGAGACAATTACCGGCTTTATTTTTCCTTTTTGTCATGTATCTACTTTTTAAGTTTAAAAATGTGTGTAATTCATTTATCTCTATTCAAAGCTAAATAACATCTCAATTTTTAAAGAGTGTATTTCCATATCGACCTTGCCTTGTCTTAAGTCCCGAGACCCGACAATTTCATGGAGCAAATCCCGGCCCCGAGATGTCTGCAACTCGTTAAGCACTGAAAATTATTAAAGTACCCAAACAACATGGCGTCGATAACATCGGAAGATGAGAGTTCCGAGGATAATTTATCACGTTCATCTTTAAAATCTAATTATTCTATAGCCTGGGAAGAATCAAGCACAGAAAAATCAACTGGCGACTCGATGCAAATATTATATTCAAGATACGTTCCCAATTTAGCCACCAATCTTTCTAATAGAGAGGTATGTTATGAAGTTTTAACCTCAAACTTTCGTTATTTTCAAAATGTTCTTTTAGCTGTACGGCCGATTTGCCAAGAATCCTAAAGCAAAGACTGACAAGGTATTTAGGAATATTCACACAAGATGTGTTTATTCTCTTAGTTCACTAATAAAGGACCACGAATTTTTGTAAGTATATTTACTATTAGTTTTTGTTGGCTGGGTATAGCTTATTTCCAATGATAATTTTTTTCTGCTTTTCTACCACATATTAATACTAGCACTGTATAATCAAAAAACGAAATAAAAGAACTTCCATTCCTTTATAACCTAGAGTACTCCTTTAGTATATATGCTGTGATATATGTCTTACGTGGTGTTTGGTCGCCATTAAAATAGGCACAATACTTTTGAGAAGTTTTAAAGAATAAGACAAATTACTTCTGTTATATTTGCTTAAAGATACATCTTGTGAATACCATAAAGAAAGGGTGTGTGGCTGATAACACACAGATATTTCCAAAACCTTGTGCTATGGCATATGGCATTTATGCAACTTTTTGAATGGCTTAGTTCTTATTTGACTGGCAGGATGAAAATTGTTTATGTAAAGATCTTTTTTTCATCACTGTTTAAATTTAATTTCACTTTTTCAATAGTTTACCATTTATCTAATTTATTTTCTATAAATGTAAGCAAATTAAAGAAGCCAATGATATAAACAAACTTAAAAAATTAGAAGTCTTAATATTTTTGTAACAGATGTATTATATATTACATCAAAATCAGAGTTTCGGTGACAGGTAAACACTAGCCCAAACTTTGGTTATCAACAAAGAGGTATCCAATAAAGTTCAGTCCATCTTTTACAATGAATGGGTCATAAATTATTGGATAACCCAGCTAGAAAAATTATTCTAAAATAATAATGAATTATAACAGATTTATTGACTATTTTATGAAGTCTTAATAATAACCAAGATAGGTAGGTAGCATCCATTGAACAGTTATTGCTTTATTGCCCTAATTACTAAATAGTATTTGCCTTCTAGTTTTGTTGGTATAATGTTGGGACTTTTATTGGGTTGGTAAATAATGATCAATATTTATGTATTTTAATTATTTGACATTTGACACCAAATAACTTTTGTAGCACATATGGGATCAATAGGGACTTTTGACACTTTATTTCTAATGGTGAACCCAAGGTCTCCACCAAAATTTGGCTTTCCGGCGTTTTTTGTTATTTTAAATGTCTAATTTGACCGAATAATTATTCATTTATTAAGTTAATTATAGGCAATACAATAAACTATATTATGCCAGTGGGCTATTGACCTGAGTCCTGCTGCCCAACATTTTTAAACATTAATATTACTTTTTATTCTGTTTATTGGTAAAATTAGGGAATTTCAAAAAAAATTATGCTTATATATCAGGAGTTATTGATTTCTTTATTTCTTGTTATTATTTTATAATTGTAGTAGTTTGAATTGTAAATGGTGGATCCTGTTGCTGGTAGTTAGTTTTTGGATACATAATGACTTGTACTAGTCTGTTGGTAATTGATTGAATGTGGGTAATACTGTCTAGTAGCTGGTTTGATAGATTATGTTAGGGATTCCTGAAATATCCTGCTTTTGTTATAATGTGAAGGGATGTAGTTTCAGCAACTTCAAGGTTCTTAAAGGCTGTTTTTCTTAGATTAAAAAACATTGTTTGACCAAGCTCAAGGAGAGCTCGGTATATAGATTTGTATATTCAGCTATCAGTTGTTTTTCTTATTCCTTGATCCTTCTAGATTAAAGTTCTAAAATGTTTTGCCCTGGCTATAGTTTTTTTATGTAGTAGAAGTGTGCTGATTAAAGATAAGTTTATTATCAGTTTTTATTCCTAGATATTTCACAGATGCTTTAGTTTATATTTTCAGATTGGCTATCTAAGGGAAATTGTCTTGACTATTTTGGTCAAAGATAATAAACTGTGATTTTGAAGGGTTTGGATGTAATCTCCATTGGTTAAGCCATGTTAGTGTTTTGTTCCTTAAAATTTGCAGTTTTTAGTGCTGTATATATCATAGCAGTATACATATATTATATAGTATTGGTGATTAATTCTTATTTGAAGGTATAGCTTTTCCAAAAACTCTTATGATAAAAATTAGTTTAGGAGGGCATTTTAGTTGGTGCTACTTATAAAGTAGATACTTGTGCTACACATTATCGAAAGCTTTTTTTTATGTATAAAAATACTGCTGCAGTATGTTGTTTGAGAAGAGCGATTTGGACATTGAAAGTCAGTTTTGTTGAAGGATGTTACGTTAAGCATTTTTCTCTGACTCCAAATTGATATAGTGGAATTTACCCAAAAGCTAAAATGATGAGTGCCAAACTAACTTATTGACCACAATTAAGTATTTAAATACTAAATAAAATCTTAGATACTAAATTACAAACGGAAATAAGAAAGAAATACATAGATATTAATACTTTCTTTTTTAGTATTATGACGATAAGTCAAAGTTTTCGTTATTTTTTCATTAATTTCTTATAAATTACATATACTTCAGCCAACTTAATTGAAAATAACATAAACAAAAGCAAGGTTGTTACAAGTTAGATAAAAATGTAATCACTAGTTTACATAAAAGCGACTAATAACTACCAGATTATCCTATTTATATCGTTTTCTGTCATTTTCAAATGTCGGCGGGGAAAACAATGAGAATCAATTTTTGGGGCAAAATAAGTTTATTGGTATACTTTACAGCAAAAAACCCTTAGAGTTATGAAATATATGCACTGATGTAAAATAGTTGGTCGAGCATAAATGGGAATAATGCTAAACTTAATAATTTTTAGTTTTAGAATAGGTTTATCAAAGTGGTGATTTATTCTTGAGATAATTAAAAACTAATTTTTAAAGGAATAATAATGAGTAGCACAAAAGCAGTTAAAAAAGCAACAGAAGAAAGCAAAAAAAACACTCATTGAAGAAAAATAAAACTGACATGAAATAAGTAGTACATAAAAACTGTTCAGTAAAATTTACTTCACTAACTTTGAGTTGTATTAATGCATAGATGTAGTGTTTAAGGAAACCCTTTTACCAACCAAAGTGGGGAACTTCAAAAAAACGAATGTTACACTGCTTTTTTGAAAAATAAAAAAAAACTTTTGTTGCTATTACTCCCAGAATAAATAGATTGATAATTTTTTTTATGTAGCATGCCGCCATACAAATTTTATTCTTCTAAAACGTTCTGTAATCCATCTGTATAAGTTTGAAATATAAAAAACGCTTCACAAATTACCGATTTTGCGACATTTATCATTTTTCCCGCCTTCCCTTCAAATGGTAAACTTTTCTAGCTACTGGTCTTGACATTTTGTATGTTAGTTTAAATAAAAACAAAAACAGTAAACCCACTAGAAACATTTCTAAGCTATTGTTTATTAAGTTTGACGATTTTTTTTTCTACGTTAAGGATATCAGAGCAACACGCATCTGGTGTTTCTAGTTTCGTACACTCGCGTTTTGTACACTTTAGAAATTTACCTGAAATATTCTCGTTTTGTACACTGAACCATATTAAGAATTATTTAATCAATTTTATGCTTCTCGTTTCGTACACAGACCATTGTGACTAACCAAATAAATACCATAATAAGAATTATCAAAATTTTGTTAATAACTTTTAAATAGGGATAATTTGGAAAAATTCAAAATCCCTTAGTTCTGGTCGGTCATGGTTAGTTTTGGTTAGTTAAAGGTACTTTTTAATTTCCCCAATTATATTTCAGACATGATAAATCTCTAAAAGTGGGAACAGCAAATTTTGCCTTTTAGGCCTCAATTCTGCCAGGCTTAATCGAACGTAGGGATAATTTAGACAAATTCAAAAGCCCTCAGTTCTGGTCGGTCATGGTTAGTTCTGGGTTTTTAAAGCGGCTTTTTATTTTCCCCAATTATATTATATTATTTTATTTTCCCCAATTATATTATATTATATTATTATATAAGTAGGAACAGTAAACTTTTCCGTTTAGGTAGATAGTTAAAATATATATTATTATTAGATTTTTTTAATATCACTATTTTCCAAATAAATATTTTATATTTTTGCATCTTATATGTGAGCAATAAATATTTCGATATTAATTATAAAATTAGTTTTAAATTCATTTTATCATATTTTATAAACCATCAGAGACTGGAACCTTCCTAAGTTTTTAGTGTACGAAACGAGACGTCAAAAACTGAATAACTAATTTTGTGTATGAAATAAGAATATTATGGGGAAATTTTTGAGGTGAACGCGAGTGTACGAAACAAGAATAAATCGAGCAACACCTATTCTTAGTTATACAAATAATAAAACAAATATTCAAACAAAAATAATTGGTCAAAATATTCTAAATGGTAAATTCCAAGTTATTGCAAACTTGGAAAACGTTTTAAAATTTTCTTTGTAATGTTTGTTTTGGTTTCCAAATAATAACTGATACCATAACTTCAACCAATCTTCTAGACGTTTTTATGACTTAATAATGTTTACTTATCTAGCCTAATAATTTAGCAATACTTTACTGTTTCTTTTTTTCAGATGCCATATTTTCATGGGTTTTACCCTCTGTGGTCAGTACTTTTTAAGTTACACTGAAAAAGCCTATGACGTTCCTCCACAGAATTTGAATAGTGTATTTTTTTATGATGCATCGTATGAATATGAGTTATATATCTGGAAGTTCGTTCCCGGACATAGATTGGAGTATGTTTCTCATCATAAAATATTTAATCACCTGAAAGGTGACTATGTTTTGGATAGGATTATGTTTATGCAATTTCCGAATGATTTGCAAAAGATTGTTTGCTATGGATATGATGAGTAAGTATTACCTTTTTTGTTTAATATTTTAATATATAGTATGGCACAACGAATACAAGATTAACAACGTAGCAAGAGTAGCAATTGCTACGGGCCCTACGTAAAAGAAGGCCCCGCATACTTAAACCCAGTCATCTCTGCCTGAGCGTAATTTTTTAAGTGAAACTTATTAAAATGTGGTATATGAAATTAACTTGATGACACAAAAACGTGAAACGTTACAACTTTTGCTACTAAAAAAATCCACGTCAGACGGTCGGTAACCGAATATTTGCTTGGCCTAAATAAAACACCATTACCCATTATCGTTAGAATGGACACCCGACCAATGTATAGATGGCGGTATCAAAAGCTACACTAATAAATATCAATTTTTAACATATTTCTTAAAGTTGGCGAAAAATTGTTAGAATAGTGGCAAAAAACTAAGCTTATTTGATGTGAAATCTAATTTTCAGGAAATCAAAATTTTAATTCGTTATTATCAATAAACATAAACAAAAAAAGGGGTTTCACCTTTTTGATAATAACTTAATAACCATGAGCGGTATCGAAAATCGGAAAAAATCTTCTTAAAAAGGGGGGAAATTTCTTTAAAAAAGTTTTGACTCTCAAAACTCTAGCCCCATAAACAATAATTTTAATTAATAGGGTCAATCCATATCAAATCGACCAGGCGATTGTTTCGACCATCTCCGATTTTGATTTTTTTTTTGGCACATTTATTCTGCTTACTGAAAAATTTAAAATTTTAAAATTTTTTTGACTACTGGTTTTGGTTTTGAATTTTGAAAATAACAAATTTGTCAATTTTGTTCATGAGGGGTTCTAATAAAAAGCTTAATATTTTGAAAACTATTACATACCGATATGAGCATACCTTGTTTTAAAGGTCTTCTAAATACCTTTAAAACGATGTGCAAAAGCTTCTTTTTTTTGAAAAAAAAATCAAAGATTTAAAGAAAAATTTTTTTTCAAAAATCTCAAAATCCCCTATTTTTGATTTTTTTAAAAAAATTATATATTTTTTTTTTATTGTTTTTTTAACATATTTCCCAAAATTTTTTTAGGATGGAGAAATGATGGGTTCTTGTTCAAAAAAATTTCAAAAATACCTATCTCAATTAAATTTCCATTGGAACTCACAAAAAAAGGCAATATTTTAAAAACGTGTATAGCTAATGCAACCCGCGATATCTTGTTTTAAAAATCTTTAAAACTCATTAAACGATGTATCCTTTGATAAATTTTACTCAAATATTATTTTATTATTATTAATTTTTTAATAATATTACCTAAATCTATAAACTTAAAACAACAAATATTTTTTAAACCTTGTTTATTAAAAAAAACAACATAATTTTGACATAACATTGGACGGGACAAACATCAATTTGTAAAAAATTTTATATATATATATATATATATATATATATATATATATATATATATATATATATATATATATATATATATATATATATATATATATATATATATATATATATATATATATATAAATATATATATATATATATATATATATATATATTATATATAATATATATATATATATATGTTTTTTTTTTTTTAATTAAACATTAAAATATTTTGTAAAAAACCATGTACATAATAACGGATATCAATAATAATTAATACAGTTTTTATTTAGCTTTTTTTTTAAGATAGAAGGAAACTTCCATTTTCTTTTTGAAATATTATATTTCGATGGTTTTGGGGTGAACTTTTTTTAAAATTGAGGTTTGATCAATTCCCAAAAAATCGGCAGGTTTTTGGGGAAAAGAAATGGCGCAGGTCCATGTGGATGTAGGAAAGTAATTTTAAACTCTCCACTTTCTATTTTTTCCCAATTTACACCCAGCCACCAGAAATTGTCATTTGAATTGTGACAAATCCAGAATCAATTTTCTCAATTTCTGTTGTTACCAAACCAGCACTGAAACTAGTTCATGAATGTGTTCCTTATAACTCGAAAAAAAGGGTTTTAAATAAAATTTTGAATTCTGATATGGGGGTACAGCATGTAATTCTTGTGTTCCCGGTATTGTTTGGCATCAACAAACTTTTTCAAGATATTTTTTTCAAGTATTCCTTGGCTCACCTTCTTCTAATTCCAAAATCTTTTTTCCAGGCATCGCCCTGTAATATCGTCCCTTAAATAAAATGAAGAAAAAATTTGACCAGTTTTCGTCAAGAGTTTTGCGGGGTTTGGATTGGGGGTTGACAGTATTTTCCCTTTTTTTTTTTTTACAATTTTTTTTTACCATTCTGGCCATGTATTGTGAAACACCAAAATTTTGTACAAATTTTTTCCTGGTCCAACTAATGGGGAAAACAAGATAAAATGAGTATTTTTTTAGTTTTTTTTACTTTTAAAAATTTTTCCTTTAATTGTCTAATTACTTCCCCATCATCCATTGCACTGTTTTCTTTGTCATTCTTCACTGTAGCGATACTTTCTTCCATCAATCTCTTGTCTAATGCAATTTTCACCTTCTCAGCCTTTTCTTTGGACAGACGTTTTCGTTTTATGGGTGATTCCCCCATAAATTGGAGAGACTGATTTAAAAGTTCCAAGGACTTATCTTCTTCCATTTTATAGTCAGAATCGGCACATCCCAAACCAGAGGGTCTGTAACAAAAACGATTAATTTAAAATTATTTTTAAATGTTAATTTTTTTAATTTAATAATTACAAAAGGCAAATTAACGGTTATTTTTTTTTTCAAAATAATAGCTTTTTTTATTGGATTTTTTCTTAAATGGCAATACTACTTGCTATGAAAAAAAAAAGTACAACTGGCAACGCGTACCCCAATTTAAAGGGATGAGGTCATAGAAACACTCGTCAAACCTTCAAAAGAATTCCGCCGGCTGTTCTCTCTTTTAAATCCTTACTCTTTGATTTAATGTATATGGTTAATACAAATCACATTTTTCATATCTTTGTAAAAATTCATATTTCAGTACGAAATTTTGACATTTCAAATTAGAAATTAAATAAAAAAATAATTAATAAAAAAATATTATTTTATTATTACTTACCCTGGTTCTGGGGATGCCTGCTCTTGTGAATGTTCTTTTGAGATTTTTATCCTGCAATTATCACATATTTTCATGCCACTTTTTACACCTTTAAACGAACACATCCACTTTGTTACGTTTCTTAGCTTTCCCGAATGTTTATTTTGATTTAAAGGGTTGCAACAAAACGCCGAAATTTTCCACTTTTGCGTTGGTCTGCCATTTCGCAGTTTTAGAAAGAAATGACAAAATATAAATACCAAAGCCCTGCCCTTTCCCTTTTCGCTTACTCTAAATTTTCCTGTTTAAACAAGAAATTTCCTGTTCGAAATCTTGAGTGGGAATTGGGAGAACCAATCAGAAGTAAAAGGGGCGTGATTTTAAGATTTCAGAAACAAACAAGCTCATTTGGAAAATATGTTTTAAAGGAAGGATTTAAGAATCTAAACAAGAAAAAACGTGTTTTTTTATATAATATTTTTATTACTATATTCTAAAACATTTAAATAAAATCCAAACTAAAAAAAGTGTAGGTGTTATGTGACCCGTAATTTATTAGGTTTTAAAAGGCCTTTTAAACAAAGCATCGCTTATTAAAATATCTATCTTAGTTTTCAAAATATTGCCTTTTTTGTGAGTACCAATAGGAAATTTAATTGAGATAGGTATTTTGATAATTTTTTTAAACAAGAACCCATCATTTCTCCATCCTAAAATTTGGCAAATATGTTCAGAAAACAATAAAGAAAAATATATAATTTTTTGAAAAAAATCAAAAATAGGGTATTTTAGATTTTTGACAAAAAAATTTTTCTTCGTAAATCTCGAATTTTTTTTCAAAAAAATGAAGTTTGCGGTACATCGTTTTAAAGGTATTTAGAAGACCTTTAAAACAAGGTATCGCTCATATCGGTAGCTGTAATAGTTTTTAAAATATTAAGCTTTTTGTTAGAACTCCTCATAACCAAAATTGACAATTTTGTCATTTTCAAAAATTCATAAAACCAAAACCAGTAGTCAAAAAATTCTCAAATTTTAGATTTTTTAGTTTTTTGGTAAGCAGAATAAATGTACCAAAAATCATCAAAATCGGAGATGGTCAAAACAGAAATCACCTTTTTTGTGGTTGATTTCATATGGATTGACCCAATATTGAAAATAGGGATATGTGTGGTGCTGCCGACACATGTAGTTTGTAGTATTTATATATATTATATATATATATATATATATATATATATATATATATATATATATATATATATATATATATATATATATATATATATATATATATATATATATATATATATATATATATATATATATATATATATATATATATATATATATATATATATATAACCCAAGAAATTAATTTTTTTAATGTAAAATCTTGATATCCAAAGACTAAAAGAAACCAAGTCCAGTTGGGAAAAAAAAATATTGTTTTTCAAGAAGTTAGATTTTTAATCAACTAATTTTTTCCCTGAGCCCTGAACCCACAGCAGATCAAGGGCCTTGATAGAATTTGCCACCACTGCCACCAGCACTGGGTATGATACACAGGCGTTTTAAAATTTTAAAATTGATTTAGTGTCACCGAGAGAGTTGGCTCCATTAAATTTAAATGCGGTTTGCATAGAACGAATCAGTTTTTTTTGGAATAAAACTGGAAAATTAGCAAAAAAATGTTATTTAAACTTAAAACAGATATTTTTGAATAATGTAAAATACTAATGGGACTGCCTCCTCTGCATATTTACTTGGAGAGAGAGGCAAGATGAGCAACCTTCAAACTCTATCAAGCGGTGAGCAATTAACAACAGGCGTGTCACATAGGGAGTACCAGTCTCCTCAGGAGTGTCCTGACCTGTGACACAAAACTACAACCGGCCCTATAGTGTAGTCCACCCACAAAGGGATGACTGGAGTCGGAAAACGACCGATCTGCTCCGGGCTGACATCTGTTGGTACACCGACGGCTCCATAACCAAGGATGGTATTGGAGCTGGAATATATGGACAGAGGTTGAGGGCAAGCAGAGGTATTTGCTGTTGAGATGTGTGCTAGACACTGGTTGATCAGCAGTGCACACGTAAGACAGTTAAAATATTCTCTGACAGTCAAGCAGCTCTTAAGGGTCTTAATTCCAGCCGGTGCAATTCGAAAACCGTCTGGAATTGCAAGGATGCGCTGACCAAACTGGGTCAAAGCGACAAGGTTACCCTACTGTGGGAGGCGGAGACAAAAATCACAGGGCCGGAACCAGTCATCGGTATATCTTATAGATGGCCAAGCAGTTCATATCAGCTTGGACACAAAGAGAAAATCTTCGGAACTGGCATGGACTTCCAGGTCTCAGACACTCGAACGCCCGCCGAAACAACAATGTACCGTTATTAAGAATAAAAGATGATTACATTTTGTAAAAGAGGAATAAATATTAAAGTACGTCAAGAAATAGAGAATGGTTAATGTTTAGTAGTATTATACAGTTTTAAATTTATCTTCTCATTCTTATATTTTTTTTGCATACCAATTATTGCTTCGATTGTGGGGTTGTATAAAAAAATGTTTTAGGTCCCATAACCCAGATTTATTTCACATCAGTATCTTGACACTTCCATCACCATCTAGCTGCATTCATTGTCATGGAAGTTGGCCATTAAATGAAGGTATATAGTTCCCAATTTATTTACTATAAAATTTGAAGTAAAACTTGTTTATTTTTTTTTTAGAAGTCATCCATCAGGGTTGGTGTTCCAAACATGGCTTTATGGTACACTATATGTTTTCAATGACCCAACCAGCTCCTCGTTTTGATCCTAGTATTTCCCTTGGATTTTCCAATCATTTAGTCATTAATACAGGTCACCACATCCACATTTTAAACGTTTCCACTCTGGATCCCAATCAAGCTAACAATTCTTTGACGAGTTTAATAAAAGACGACGATACGAAATGTACTCCACAATACACACCGTCGACTAATTTTTTTAATGACACCTTCAGTGAGGTATCAGAATCCACCAGTGATCACTTTGGATGTGGTAGTGTAGTCGATGCCATATTAGAAGACTTTAGTGAGTATGATTTAGAGTCTAGCGAGGGTAATAAACCTTTTCATGAACTTAACATAAGTTGTGAACCTCTTAATGTTACAGGGAAAAGCTATCACAATACTATGGTTCAAAACATTTTTGATCCCAGAATAAAACGCTTACAGAATAGTTCTAAAGATTATGTATTTTCGGTACCGCACACTTCAACACAAAAACCTCCGGAAAAAAATAAAGTGATAGATAAAAAAATCGCGGAAAAAGCGTACGAATTTATCGAAGAGAACGAAAAGTATGAGAAAATAAGTCTGTTTAGAAAAAAGCGTCTAGCCGATAAAAAATACGAGTTTTCGGAAGACAACACCGAAAACATAGTGCCATTTCATATTCTTAGGCGTGAGCGTAGGTACTTGTTTCGATCGCAAGGTCGCAGCATTAGATCGCCGGATTTTAACTCTCTGTTTTTAAGTCCCCGGTCGCCGGGATGGCGCTCGCCGATGCAAAGTCCGAACTCGCGTAACGGTCAGTTTTCACCAAACGGCGCGCGCCATATTTACTGCACGTCCGTCCGTAACTCGCCTCATCATTCCAAGTCCCCCATAAGTCCCAAAGAAGCTGCTAGAAAAGTAAACGTGTACTCTCCGAGTTTGGATAGCGACTGCTCCGATTCGGACAGTAGACTCGTTCTAAAAACTCCTGTTAACTTTGCTACCTCCAATTACAATATAGATAGTCGTTTTAATCAAAATGGATTGCTTATAGTGGATCCTAAGAGAGAAACTCCCAAGTGGATCAAGAAGGTTGTACGAAGATATTCGAATGGAGACTTTGAAAATAGTTCTTTATTATCTGGACAAAGTCGAGGTAAGAGCTTATTTTTATTTGATTTATTATTTTTAGATAATGTAATTAATCAAGAAAAATTGAATAATGGTTAACATAAAGCTGGGCACCTGGACAAAAATTAACCTCTTAGATAGTATATAGTTTACAGAGTGGAATAAAAACTGTTTTAGTAACTAAGGGGAGGTGGGTAAAGATCGGCCTTTTTTTGCCCATCATATCCGTGAAAATTGAAAGTTTCAATTTAGGCCATTTTATTATATTTATAATAAGTCCAAGTATTTTATTTTCGTTTAAAATGAATTGGTAAAAAAATCAGAATGGCAAGAACCAAAAAAAAACCTTAAAATTTGCCATTTTTATTGAATGTTTGCCATTTTACACGTTTTTTAATATTTTATTTTAAAAAATTATATGATGTACTCAACACACCAAAATTAATGGATGCTAGTTTAGAAGCTTATTGAGTGTAATATTAAAGATAAAAAAACTATATTGGTGCACAAAGTGTATCATATAATTTTTTAAAATAAAAGGTCAAAAAACGTGCAAAATGGCAAATTTGATAGAATATTTAAAAAATGCCATAAATGGCAAGTTTAAAGAGTTTGGTACTTGCCATTCTGATTTTTTATTAATTCATTACATAAATACATACAGATAGGTCCACTGTAGTAGAAACATAGGAATCACTTAGGCGAATTGACTTACATTCGTCTGACTCGAGCTAGCAAACAAAACTCGCAAAAACGATGGGATAAATGGTGAATGTTTTTGAAGATTTAATTTTGAATTCAAATATTATTTGCTTTCTTGCAGTCGCAGGCATTGCAAATACATGGTAAGTTCTCTTGGAAACTCGTTTCTTCACTAAAAATAAATAATAATGGACGTTTACGAACTTCGTTAAAAGGTTCAAATTGTAAAATGGTATTTCCAAGGAAAATCATATCGACAAATTTATAAAATTTGGTAATATCTGGTTTCAGCAAGATGGTTGTCTCGCTCAAAATGGACGTATTTTTCAAGGATATTTGAACAATACGTTTCCTAACCATTTGATTAGTGGACGTGGAACCATTTTGTGGCCCGCGAGATCACCAGACTTTGCTCCTAATGATTTAGGAGCAAAGTCTGTGGGGTTATTTAAAAAATGAGGTTTATGGTCATGATAGGGCTAATAATTTAGAAGAACTTTGAATAAAAATCGAAGAAGCTTTTCAAACTATCAGCCGTAATAAGCTAACAAACGTTAGACGGGGTTTTTACGATCGTTTGGGATATTGTCTTGCGCAAGAAAGAGGTTTGTTTGAATATTTATTATAATTTCACTTAAGTGTATTTTTTATGTTTATAATTATTTATTTTTTCATTGCGTACTATTTTAATTTTAGAAATGAGTTTTGTGTTTAGAGAACTTACTTTTTATTTTGCTTTGGCAATTAATGAACTGATAAATAAAGCTGTTGGTATTTAATTCCCTATTTATAAATAACGGTATTAAGTATCAACTGTTTTTTCAACAGATTAGACCGCATAAATAAACCATACAACACACCCGTCCGAAAGCATATTACAAACTGAGATTCGGTTCGATTAATCATGCATGCCGACGTTTATCGATCGAAGCGGACAGTAGTAAATTCATCAGTTCCCTGTCTATGTTTCTACTACGCTGGACCTGTCCGTATACTTGAAATTATTATAAATATAATAAAATGGCCTAAATTAAAACTTTGACTTTTTATGAATATATGGGTGAAAAAAGGCCGATCACCTTCTTTAACAGCAAACCACCTGTACCATTTTTTTTTAAGTGGTGCATAGAATATTAAAAAAATCAAATCTGTACAAAAGTTTGCTTTTTCTTGTTTTCAATATGGAAAAACGAAAAACCTATAAAAATATCATTTGTCCTTTTATAGTGAAAAATTTTGATTTAATTGTAATTTAATAGAGTTACTGTCCATGGGACTTTAATAAAGAATTAAAAAACAAACAATGGTTTTTGGACAAAACCTTATCGGTTCATGTGTCGCAGGGAGAAGTCGGAAAACCCGTCAAAATTGCCCATTATTTAAAATTAAAAAGCTGATCTTCCTGACAATGATTGTGAGCCAGTATAATCCCAATACAAAAACGTGTATGATTGTACTGTTCTAAATAAAAATAATCTGTTATAAAAGAAAAATCGGCAAATTTTCCCGAAAAGTTGTAAAATTCAAAAAGTCATATCTCTGTCTCAAATTTTAATACAAGTACTTTCCAGGCTCATTTTAAAGGTTTTGACCTAAGCTTTGTGAAGCATTGCCTATATCTATCTTAATTTAAAACTTGATGACAAATTTATCCGGTTCTCAAAAACGCAAGCTCAAATTTAATGGCAATATGTATATTTGTTTTAATACTTAGGCACCTAAAAACCATAATAAAATTGTTCTTACGAATTTGTTCCTTCTTTCTTTATAGTTAAAAGCTTATTAGCAATGTGTGAATATATTAGTTTAATAGGGCCTAATAGATGGATTTTACCTCTACAGAATGTGTTCAATAAAAATTGAGTTCGTTTTCTACATGGAGTCTGCTAAAATGTGGAAAATCTCCCGGATATGTAAAAAACACGTGAAAAGAATACTACAAGTTTATACAGGGTGTTACAGAATAAAATGCTGATCCTTAAGGGTGTTAATCCTTAGGTGATAGAAAAGTTCAAATAAAGCTATGTCCTAAACCCCTTAACTTTTGAGCTACAGGGTGTTAAAATATTTTCTTTATCATAACTTTAATAACTTCCTAGATATGTTTATGAAATTTAGCACACACCCTCTGAGTATCAACAGCCATTTTTTAATGTAGGAGATTTTTTTAGTGTAACCAGTGGCGTGCGTACAGAAACGTAGACTAAATATTTTTGAAAAATATTATGTACGCCACTGCTTTTCCGTAAAATAAAAACTATTTTCATAATTCCCATTCATTTTAGGGCAAATTTGATTTCTTGACATTTTTTCGTCCGACATGCGATTTTCGCGAAAAACAATAAAAGCATTTTTATGCATGGTCAATTTATTAGCAAAGAAATTAAATTTAATTATTTCATGAACATATGTACATTATTTTACCATTACATTATAAGAACTCTAATTCTAGAAGTCTAGCGGTATTTTCATATTAAAAATAGTTTTTTAAAATTTAATAATAAATAAATAATAAAATAAAAGTAATTTAAAGTCTTACTTATTATTACATCTTATTAAAAATAAAATTTAAATATACCTGGTGGTTCAATAATTAGGTCCAAAAAGCTTGATTTCATTAAAGCACTTTGGGAGCCAGTATCTCTGAAGAGAAGCCTAAACCAAAAAAGCTTATATGAACTTGTAGTATCCTTTCACGTGTTTTTTTTACGTTAGATTTCGTACATTTTTCCGGACATCTTGTATAGCCATTGTCTTAGGCCATCGAGTTTGAAAACCCCATTATTTTAGTTTGCCAGTAAAAGTAACGCATTATACTGTATTTTTAGATGACTACAATAACCCCATCGAAATTCCTTTGCTTGTCCAAAGCCTGACTGATCAACACTTCGATATTGTGCCCGATTACAAGGCGGACCACACGACTGAAAGGCAAATAATAGTTACTCAGAGATCGATTGACTGTGAACAGTTCGTTCAGAGGCGGGCTCAGGTTTTGTGTTCTGAGTCCGATTTGGATTTTATGCATTGCGAAGACTATGATATTAAAATTATTTATGTAAGTATGTAGGGTAACTAGACAGTTTGTGTACAGGGTGGCCATCTAAAAATGCGAGGTACTGTATCTGGGAACTTATTCATCGTACAGGCTTGCGGCAAAAAAAATATAAATAAAACGGCCACGAGAAAAACCTGGAAAATATTTTTAAGTTTCCGAAATGGTCGCTAGGGGGCATAACTGCAATCTTGAATCTAAAAAAGTAATGTTTCTGTAAATTTTGCTATATTATCCTAACAAAAAATACCTGATTTTTAAAATCGAGGATAATTTGAACCTTTTTTGTTTGACAATTTTTGCTGTATCTCTAAAAATAAAGTTGTGGGGTGTATTTAAAGGTTTCCGTAAAAAAATACTCTTTATCTTCAAAACGGCTAAGCCGATTTTAACAAGCTTAGGCTAGTTGACAAAAATGTTATAATATTTGAAGTTTTGTTAGTTTCACATGTCGCCGCTAAAGGGCTTTTTTCGATGTTCCGACAGAAACGGTTAATTTTCTCAAAAAAATTAAATGCATTCGTATAATTTTTTCATGAAAAAGTAACTAAATAATGCCTAAAGAAGCTCGCGAAAACCGTATCTCGATACCTTGTTCCTTACCTAAAATTTAGGCCAAAGAAAATTGTATACGTCAATATCTCAAAAACTATAAAACCTACAAGAAATTTTATGGAACATTAATTGTGTATTTTTACGAAACGTTTAATTTAGGTTATATATTCTTTTCGTCTAAATGCAATACTTTACGAGTTATAATGAAAAAATCGAATTCCAGGGGTACACCTTAAAAAAATCCCAAAAATTCGATTTATTGATTATAATTCGTAAAGTATTGCATTTAGGCGAAAAGATTATATAACCTAAATTAAAGGTTTTGTACAAATACATAATTTATGTCATATAAAATTTCTTGTAGCTTTTATAGTTTTTGAGATATTGACGTATAGAATTTTCTTTGGCCCAACTTTTAGGTAAGGAACAAGATATCGAGATATTTTTTCGCGAGCTTGTTTAAGCATTATTTAACTACTTTTTTATGAAAAAAAATCATACCAATGCATTTAATTTTTTTGAGAAAATTAACCATTTCTGTCGGAATTTCGAAAAAAGCCCTCTAGTGGCGACATGTAAAGCTAACAAAACTTCAAATAATATAACATTTATAGCCCAATAATAACTCTTTTTAACTAGCTCAAGTTTGTTAAAATCGGCTTAGCCGTTTCGAAGGCACGGGGTGTTTTCCACGGAAACCTTTAAATACCCCCCATCACTTTATTTTTAGAGATACAGCAAAAATTGTCTAATTTTGTGTAGGTTTAAACTATCCTCGATTTTAAAAATCAGGTATTTTTTTGTTATGTTAACATAGCAAAATTTACAGAAACATGACTTTTTTAGATTTAAGATTGCAGTTACGCCCCCTAGCGGCCACTAGCGGCCACTTCAAAAACTTGAAAATAATTTGCATCTATTTCTCTTGATCACTTTTACCAAAAATATTTTTCCCCAACGCTGTGCGATAAACATTTTCTGAGAGACAGCCGGCGTCCTTTCTTATTTGGACACCCGGTACAGGGTGTTTCTTCAAATTTTGACAGCTTTTAGCGACCTTATTATTCCAGATAGAAAAAAAAAATCAGATAAAAATTGTCGGGTATCATCCAAACCGTCCGAATTTGCTACTTAAAGAAACAATTGAGCATCACCGGTGAACTTTTTGACTTATTGTGTATTTTTTTTATGAAACACCCTATATATTATGTGTTTATTGGATAGCGCCTAAAATTCTCTTTTTAAAAATATATATGTTGCCTATAATTCATTCATCCATTGTTGAAATATCCGCTATTAAAAAATCAAAATATTACTAATTTACTATATGAAATAAATCACAGTAACCATTGGAAAACAAAGTTATCATATTAAAATACTGTGATTTATTTCATATAGTAAATTAGTAATATTTTGATTTTTTTAATAGCGGATATTTCAACAATGGATGAATGAATTATAGGCAACATCTATATTTTTAAAAAGAGAATTTTAGGCGCTGTCCAATAATCACATAATATATAGGGTGTTTCATTAAAAAAAAGTATACAATAAGTCAAAAAGTTAAAGGATGATGCTCAATTGTTTCTTTAAGTAGCAAATTCGGATGGTTTGGATGATACCTACAATTTTTATTTGATTTTTTTTCTATCTGGAATAATAAGTTTGCTAGAAGCTGTCAAAATTTGAGGAAACACCCTGTACATCATCTTCGGTTAATTTTCATAATAATTCAGGACTTTTTACGTTGTTGTCAATACAGAATTCAAAACATTTTAACCCCCACCAGTGCTGCCCCTAGCGAATCTTTTTTAAGTCTTCAGAGAAAAAAGGCTAATAATTATCTATGTCAGTCTGATTTGATGTCTTTTGCTAATATTTTACATATTTTTTAGGTTTGTCCACTCAACGGTATAATATTATGCCAAGCTGTGATTAAAATCGGTGCGATAAAATCGATGGTGCCTAACGCCATAGTGGAAAATTACTGGGCTCATTTTTTGTTTACATGGAATATAACTACTGATGCGTTCGACGTTATAGATCCAGACGCAAAAAAAATATTTTCTGCTAGGGAGCAACTTACAACACCTACAGTTAAGTTTCCTAAATTCAATTGCAATAAGGTTTGGGTTTTGGCATATGACACTTCGAAAAAATCAAAAAACTACCTTAGAGATCACAAAAATGAATATGAAGTTTGTTTGACTGGAGGGGATGAAAGGGAATATTTTTCGTTATTATTTCCTTACGATGTCAGTGATTCTGACACAGAATAAAAGTAAGGCTTGTGTTAGTATTGTATAAATGTGTTCCTTAATATAATTGAAATTGGATCTTTGTTAACTTTAAGATATTTCTATTTATTGAAATGTGAATCTTAGAGTTAACAAAAGTATTTCTATGAAGACAAAGCATGATATTGATTAATAATGGATCCTGAAGTTGGTGATCATTCTCATATTTGTACAGGTATTTTCTAAAACCTTAGAGGCTCTCAGTTAGGTAAAGGTTTAATAAAAAGCTGTTTTAAATAAAACTTACATTTGCACTAACGAAATTTATCATATACCAAAACCATTTCCCCATTGCTTCAGACATAAAAAATTCAGGGTGAAAATAAGGAAAAGTACTACATTGCAGACATCAAAATCACACAGTAATAGACCATTTTACAGCATAGCAACCATTACTTCTGAAAAACACAATTTAACAAGAAAGAAAAACGCTTATTTTAAACAGTGTGACTATAGATATTAATAGAACAATTGTGTAGGTTAGAAAAGGTTATGTTATAACTTTTGACCGCGCTGTTTTAACCAATCTTTGTTTTGGTATTCAATTCCTTTAAATATTATCATCAATGTGCAATACCAAGACTAAAATAAATTTTACAAGGTAAATAATAGGACCGTATCTAAGTGGGTCCGCGAATATGGCGGGGCTTAGCATTTGCGCCACCCTCCCCCACACACACCGGGGGATTTGGGGAGTATGGAATACCCTCCAACGAAAACGAGGATTATTCCCCGAAAATTTTACAAAATTAAAGTGCAAAGTTGTAGGTTGAAAGTGTTTTGAACCGAGAATTTCGTTTCTTTTAAATACCAATTTTGTGGTGGAATTTGTGTTAAATTCTATATTTTTCTTTATATGAAAATATTAGCCTGTTATTTGAAAGAGACATGATTTACATAAAAGAACTGTTTGTATCTGACTGAAAAAAGTAAAATTATTGCTATTCAACTGCTTTAAAAAAAATAGATCAAAAATAGAAACAGAGCTTAAAATTTAAAAAAAATGAAGTTTTGGAAATTTTTATTATTGACCCTTTCTTTAAGCGATCGTAGAGGTCAAAAGAAAATCAACTATTTTAAAACATCAGTTATAACTATTTGTTACTACTAATACTTTAAAAAGGTAATATTTACGTGTGTATCTGACTAAAAAAAGTAAAATGTAAATTAACTATACATCCTTATTTGCAGATAATTAAACTTAGAATATATTTTTTCTACCATAAAAGCGTGGATTACAAAAATACTGTGCATAGCAGGCCTACTAAATCGTAACACTTATACTTTAATAAATTTAATAATATACAAAAAAAAGAACTAGTGCTACTCCGACTACGGTACTAACAACAGATGAAAAAAAATTTTCATAGCCGATTTTGGGCCCCCCAGGTAGCTGCGCTCTGGCGGGCGCCGATATCGCCACCGCCTAAATACGGCCCTGGTAAATAACTACACCAATTTTTTCCTAAACATGTTTAGACTTGTCTGTAGTTGTATAAGCATACATTTGTATAGGTTGCAAGTATCAAGCCAACAAAACGCAATAGGGTCAGCTTCTCAGCGCTCCGTACACCTGCCTCTTTTGCTGTATCTTTAATATGGCTTCGAATTTTGAAAAATCACTTCACCATCATATCCTAGACATATTAAGGAAACAATTTATGCAAAAAAATTAATTTTTTTAACCTATCAAATCAGAGAACCCCCTTAAATAGCTATTTGTATGTTAATATTAAAACTATTAAACTGTAAAGGTTCCACTCTGGTACTAAGGAGTACCAAATTGAGTATAAAATTAATATGTGCCTCGAAGAAAAAACATGGTTTCTTAAAATCAATTGCGTTGACACCTGGATAAAACCATATTTTTTACATGTAGCACTTTGATTTGCAATAAATTAAGCTATTTTCTGTTAAAATTTACTTAACTGAGTGTACTCTAAGGGTCAAAAGTGAAAAAAGCCATTAAGTGGTATTTCATTGTTCTTATCATTAAATTATTTATTATTTAAATAGGCCACATTTCATAATTATTGGAATTAAAAATCAATTTGAAGTTTGCCATTCTATGATTTGCTGATTTCTGATTGTTTCATAATTTTTTTAGAAAGTTATTATTATTAATTTAGTGGTGCGTTATCTGAAAAGGTTGACTATAAAAAAAAATTACCGAAATTGCTTTGTTGTAAGTCATATTTATTATACTGTCTTTAGACGTGACATCTTCAAATGTTACCATGACAAATTAAATTGTTTTACTTATATATGAACAGTACCATATAAGAAAAACCCAGGTTTAAAACCTAAATATTCGGCACGTTTTTTCTCTGAATTTCAGATAAAAACTCAAAAATATAAATTAATGTTTATAAGCTCAGAAAAATCTTGGCTTGTATTAGATAGGTACAAGTAAACAAACATAGCTTAAGAGAAAACTACTTTTATTTTTAAATGACTAAAAAAACATTATACGGTAAACTTGTTTAGAATCCTGTTTAAAGACCGCAAATAAAACTTGCTTTTCGAACTTACTCTGTATAGCCATTAGTTTGTATAAAATTAACTGTTTTAAAAAATATTTATTAAAAGTGTGTTTTTCTTAAGAATGTTGAATTTATTTGGATCAATTCGATAAAACAAACGTAAAATTTAAGCTATAAATTACGTTCAGATAAATGTCCCACATCGTTTAAGTCTTATCAAAAATGTCTCTTCATTAGAAATTAAAATCATTGCTCTTAAATTTACACTCGCGTCTAGCGACACCCCCGCTGGCGAGCTTCTTGACAGTTTTGACACATGAAACATGCTTTATTATGCAGTTACTCGGCGCGTAATTTGAAAAGTAGGCTTTTTCTATATTATAATGCATTTAATGTAAAAAAAGCAAATCATGGGTCTTTTCTAATAATTCTCCGCATTTTTACGTCTGATAAATAATTGGGAAAAATAAAAAGCTGCTTTGCTAACCAGAACTAACCATGAACAACTAGAACTTAGGGCTTTTAAATTTGTTTAAATTATCCCTATATAGAAGATTAACAAAATTTTTGATAATTTTTGATATGGTAGAAGTTATACATTTTTTTAAAAGTGTAATTATATACTTCCCCGGTTTTTTCTAATATGTTGTTAAAATTTTGTTCATAACTTCTACAAATAATTTAGATAAATTCAAAAGCCCTAAGTTCTAGTCGGTCATGGTTAGTTGTGGTTAGCAAAGCAGCTTTTTATTTTTCCCAATTATATTTCAGACCTCAACATGGAGAGACGTATTAAAAAAGACCCCAAATTTTTACATTAAAATGTAATTTTTTAGCCGAGTTTTGCATAATAAAGCATGTTTCATGTGTCAACACTGTCAAGAAGCTCACCAGCGGGGGTGTCGCTAGACGCGAGTCTCTTATTTAGATTTATAAAATAAAACAGTTAAGATTATGACAATAAGAAGAATGTTAATAAAGGTTTTTTACCTGTAAGAATGTTGAAACTTAACTTTTTTACGCTTTAACTTAACAAATAATTTATGTTGTTTAATTGGTAGAGTCTACGCCAATAGTAAAGAGTACAATGACGTCAAATGCGCACAAACCGATATTCACCGAGGCAGCAACACGTGGGTCAGTGCAGTGTGTACTATCCGAACATCGGCATCGGTAGCTTGTTTATATTGATGAGAATATTACTAAACTAAAATTATTGTGTGTTTATCTTGGAACTTTTATGTGTTTTAGTGTGACTTATTAATTGTTGTGACTGTTTGGTGAGTTTCTGTTCTGATGCACCTTCTTCAATTTCATTTTATTTAGAACTATATTTTACAGTAGATTCTTTGGTAATTGTTTACAAAACGGTTTTCTGCTATTTTAACGCCGCCGCCACTGCCATTTAATATCGAAACCTGCTGCAAAGAAAGACGGAGAGACTACTCTCTCGGTTTATTCGCGCAGCCAACGATGACGTCAAAGTATTCTTTACTATTGACAATTACTCTAATCATTCCAAACTTTAATTCTTGATAGTCGTTTCCTGGCGAAATATGGCATGTTCGATGAGAAATTCCAGATCGGTTTTTTAGAATTTAAAAAAAATAAAATCATTTCTCGTCTAGAGAATAACAAAGGTGTATATATTTTTTATTTTTTTGTTTTGTGTTAATATTAATCGTCAAGTCGGTTATAAAACTTGTATGAATATTCTTTCAATTGCCATATTCTTAATTAAATGGTTTAATTTCTGAAGAAAATTTAAAAAAAGAAAACATTTTTGACAACACGAAGACAGTGTTATATTTATTTCAAAGTACTTTTGAATTTAGGCTTATTTGATCCAAAAAGTATGAACATTTTTAAGAAATACTAGAGTCAGCCTTGCCAAACGTACGGGAGAGAAAGCGAAAATCAGCACGGAGAAAGAGAGAGGTACTGAACTTATTGGCGGTTTTTCTCTCGCACGCCGATTCGCGTCTGTACCTCTAGTAGATATACACTTATGGACAAAAATATCGCATAATCTTGAAATTGGCCATAAGACGCAATGCTAATTGTTTGTACCAAAAATATTTATATTACCACCTAGAAATTATCAACAAGGTGAGTAAAATGTAAACTGTTAAAAAAGGACAATCTCACAGTTGTGCATAATTACAACATTTGTTGTGTTACTGATAAACCCCACAAAGTGTGAAAAGTTTTTAAAAAGAGGAATGCAATAGTAATTAAATGGCCATTATTGATTTAAAAATGTGTAACACTGTGGGGTTTATCAATAACACAGCGAATGTTGTAATGATACACAACTGTGAGATTGTCCTTTTTTAACAGTTTACATTTTACTCACCTTGTCTGAAGATTTCTAGGTGTTAATATAAATATTTTTGGTACAAACAATTAGCATTGCGTCTAATGGCAAATTTCAAAATTTTGCGATATTTTTGTCCATGAGTGTATGTTCAAAGGAGAAATAAAAATTTTAAATAAAATTTCTTATGGATTAAAATTTTTTACAGTTACTGTATAGAATTAAAAATTACAACATACTGGGAAGTTTTCGGTCTTCATCGAATAATAGTTATACATAATTAGAAAAGTATAATTTATTGGTTAGCAAGGTATTGAGCCGCTGGCAGGCCACGAGTTAAACATGACTTTTTTATGGTTTATATATTTGACGCGCTGCTTTGTTTAACCAATTATTTGCGGTTTTAGCCATTATTCTATGTAGTAATGGCAGAAATAACAGGGTAGAAAATAAAAGCAACATTATAGAATGGCAAGTGACAAAAAAAAACCCAAACATTCTGTTCATAACTTTAGATAGGTTTAAAAAAACTATTAGGTTTAGTGTTATAAGATTTGTTTTAAAATCAGTACATTTTCTGCTTATTGCATTAGATATTAGAATCTAAACATTCTCATACCAGTATATATAAGTTTTTTTATGTTAATAAGTTTTAAACTGTGATTTTTAATGTTGTGAAAGAGAAAGATGATGAATATAATATTAAAAAGTTTACATAATGGTATTTTATTTAAGTGTAAAGGGAAAATATATTCATTTTTTTACCTGTTAAGAAGCGTTACCCGCTTTTACATTTTGTTTAATGCTTTTTTGCACTTCTCTCATAATAAAAGTTATTTTTTATTATTATTTTTTAAAACTATTTATTTTAAGTATTTAATGTTAGGCAATTACTTTACGTATTTAAATGACCCCTCTTAACACACAAATTTACTAAGTGTATGTAACAAAATCGGGATATGCTTCTTTCAGGTCCGGAATATTTATTAAGATAGTTGTACTTTCTTAGGATTTTTTTTTTTTTAAATACTGTTAGTCGAGGCAATGAAGCACTAAAATGACCAAAAGTTCGGAATTTTTTTGCACTAAGACGGATCCAAATGCGGTTTTTTGCATTCGCTTCCAAAAATTTTTTGTAAAAAATGTACCTACTTTGTGAATTATACAAACCGCAAATTGCAATGCTGCAGCCAAAAATGCATTCAAAAAATACATTTTTCTAAGACGGCTTTTGGAAAATTTAATAATTTAGTAAATATGAGTCAGAACTGGCCCAAATCAGGTTTTCGGAGGTTTTTCAGGTCGCTAATCACGATTATGATGTTCAAATTGACTCACAGCCGACCTGGAGCTCAGAAACGCCGATGAACGTCATCTCCGTGGGACTCTTCCAAAATTCACGCGGGAAAGGAGAGAAACTCGACGCCCGGGGGTTTTTGGGTCGCTGAATTCAAATATGGCATCGACGAACACTCCCCGGACACCTGGTGCACCGGAACCTGGAAGCGGACCTCATCTCCGAGGTTTTCCCCAAACAATCGAAAAAAGCGAACTGAAAATCGTTAGGGGTTTTTTTTGGGGCGCTGAATCCGAATTTCGCGGCGAAAACGACCCCCCGAACACCTGGTGCAGCTTAACTAAGAAGAAATTTAAAAAAAGGGAAAGTATAAGGATAATTTTTAAACTAAAAGTTGATTTTAACAAATAAATTTTAAAATAAATTTTTACAACTTTAAAATGACGGTCCACAGGTATTCAGAGGGTCGCCCCTACAATGATTTTCGGGCTATTTTTGGCGATCTTGTCGGGAAAATTCTCGGGGATGGCGTCCAAGTTCCGCAGCACCAGGTTTGCGAGGAGTGATGGCCAATACCACATTTGACTTCAGCAACCCAAAAGACCCCCGGGCGCCAAGTTTCTCTCCTTCACCGCGTGAATTTTGGGAGAATCCCACGGAGATGACGTTCAGGGCCAGGTTACGGTGCACCAAGTGTTCGGGGAGTGTTCGCCGATGCCATATTTGAATTCAGTGACCCAAAAAACCCACGGGCGTCGAGTTTCACTTTTTCCCCGCGTGAATTTCGGGAGAGTCCTACGGAGATGACGTTCATCGGCGTTTCTGAACTTCAGGTCTGCTGTGGGTCAATTTAAACATCATAATCGTAATCAGCGAGTTCGAGTTCTGACTCATAGTTACAAAGTTTTTAAATCTTCCAAAAGCCGCCTCAAAAAGATGCATTTTTTGAATGTATTTTTGGCTGCAGCAATCCAATTTGAGGTTTGTATAAGTTACAAAGTAGGTACATTTTTTACAAAAAATGTTTGGAAGCGAATGCAAAAACCGCATCCGTCTTAGTGCAAAAAATTCCGAGGTTGAGTGGTTCATTGCCTTGACTAATTCTAAAATATAAACATTTCTTGTCATACCATCAAAAGATGTGAAGTAAATAAAAATAAAAAATCATAAACTTAAAACATTTATTGACATATTTTACGTACTCGGACAATAGAAGTTAAATTCTATAAAACTACTAGTTACAAACATTTTTCACATATCATTAAGTACATTTATTTCACGTAATACTTGAAATTGGTCCAACCTTGACATTAACATTTGGGGGGGCATGGAGGGCAACAAGGGTTGGGCGGACACGGGCATGGACAAGGACATGGGCATGGAACAATCATAGGTACATACATTAGCGTTGTAGGAGCACAAGGCTGTGCCAATGGAGCAATAGGCACTGCCGGTGGAGGGGTACACTGAACGCAAGCCACACCGGTGAGAGGACAGCAACAATCCGCCATTTTCTTCTAGTAGATGATTGCCGCAACGCTATTTATTGGTTTGTTTTGTTTTTCTTAATTTGTTTCACAAAAAATTTGGAATAATTAATGCCAAAAAGTGTATTTTAAATTTTGAAAGATTTTTATAACTTGACAGTATTTGTTACTGTGGTAACTTCATTGTTGGTTATAGTACGAGGTCCGATTTAGGGGCAACTTTTACCCATCTGCCAATCGGATTAAAACTATTTAATTAAATATAGTATGTAGACAAATGTATTGCGAATGGGTTGCCTAAAAAATTATAGATACTTTATTAGTCCAGTAAATGAAGGGGCAAATCTGTAAATAAATCTGTACAGTTTTCCCTTGTGGCGCAATTCTTGGGTCGTCGGGGTTTCTTTCAAGCGAAAAAAGTTTATCAACATTAACAGGTGGGAAAGGCCTGAAAATAGCCCCTCAAGGCCCGAAAAATGGGTTTCTCGCTAATATATGCCAAAATTGGCAAATTGGAGAATTTTTGTTTAGACCAAAAATAAAGATCGCCTTGTAGTCTAGAAAAATGGTCTCTATATATTTTTTTAATCGATAGTTTTCGAGATAACGGGACCCAAAAGTTCCCTCATTTCAGCTGCCTATCTACCGCAAGAATGCCGCTATTTTCATGGATTCACTTATAAGCGGGCGGACGAATTGTTCCATTACTCGGGCAATAATGTACATTTTTAAATCATTCATTCATTCAAGTTCATCGGAATGGGAAAACCCGTACCTATCATTGCATATGAGTTTGGGTTCATTCTGATTTTTCTAGAGTATTAAAAAAAGCTGTCAAAGTTTTTTTTCACAATATTTTGAGAGTATCTCATTAATTTATTGATATTTTTTTAAAAAATGGTTTGTTATCATTTATTTTTTATAATGAGACCTTAGCAAGTGTTTAATGATCCCAAAAAATTTCCTTCACCATCTTTCTTGCGTTTTGATAAAAAATTGTTTTGCCCATCTGAATTTTTAGCCGTTTAGCCCCATCTATCCAGTGTTATGGATTTTTCGACGGCCGTTTTGGCGAAAAATATTGGTGTTGCGAAAAAAATGGTAAGGATCATTTTTGTAGATTTTGGGGTGATCTTCATTTTTTGTCTTAACAAAAATTTTCTAATTCGTATATTTTGGCAGATATTCGCGGGAAACTTATTTTGGGACTATGGGGGCCACTTTCAGCGGGTTCCCACGTCGGAATCGTGATAAACTTTTTCTCGCTCGAAAGCATCCGCGAAGACCTAAGAATTACGTCACAAATTAAAACTGTACAGATTTATTTACAGCTTTGGGTACTTTTAGGTCTTCAGTTATTGGACTATTTGTGTAATTTAAGGTCTTATTTTTTTATTCTGCATGACAGTACTGATATACCACTATTTTTTTTCTTTAATTTCATAAATAAAAATTTAAATAATATCTTAAATTTTAAATTTTAATAATTTCCAAAGGACAAATGTATTGTAAATGGATTGCCTAAAAAATTATTAAATAATTCTTATTTTTTTATTCTACATGTCAGTACTAATATGCCACCAATTTTTTATAAAGCCCTTGGAAATTTTTAAAAAAGTCTTATGGAGCATGCGTTTATGTTAAAAACTTAGTTTCGCGAGCAAAAGATGGCAGCACCTGTAGTAAAACTCAAAATAAATTACTGTAATTTATAGTTAGGTCTATTGCCGTTAGATGACTGTAAGGAGGATGTAAATTTGGTTTTTTCCAAGTCATTTTCAGTCTAGACTGTAGACGCTTCTTAACGAACGAATATTGCCATTTTGGAATTTTTGCGTTTTGCTTTAAAAATTGTTTTTGTGATTTTCCAGTATTTTCTGTGTGCTTAGTGACATGGATGAATTAGAGTATGTGCCAGCATTAAAGCCAAAAATTGCTGTGTGCGGAATTGCGTCAACAGACATAGTAAGCGGCGGCACTGTTTTCCGAAAAACGATCCCGAAATTTTTAAAATTCGGCTGGCTCTTATAGAACCACCAAATTATAAAAAGTTAAGTGTAGAAGAAATTTATAACAAATACTATGTGTGTGAAGAACATTTTAATCCTAAGTATATTTTTCCTTCCTTGAGGAACAGGAGAGGACTTAAAAAGAATGCCGTGCCTACACATAACATACCAGGTAAGGGTATTATGATTATTTAAGTAATGTTTAAGTAACATGTAGCAAGTTAAACCATAAAATTGAGACCATTCTGTTTTTCTAGTAAAAAGCCTTAAGAAAATATTTTTTTATCCTTTTGTTTAAAGCAAAACATAATGACCAAGATACATATTTGGAGGTTTTTGAGTGTTTCAAATTAAATAGCTAGAACCCATTTGGTTTAACATTTTTCTTATTTATTTATTTAGTTACAAATTTTAAAGTAAAGTAATATATTTCGGCTTCGTTGAACTTTAATGTCTTTTTTAAATAGCAATATATTAATATAGTTTTTTCTTTCACTTATTTGCTACACCATAAGAAAACACATAGAGTCTGAAAAAATTGATTTTTCACTCACATTAACACAAAATAAAATTTCTTTATTTTCCATTTAAAAGATACTAAAGTTATGACCAACTTAATATGAAAATAGTTAAGATATTTATACATTAGAAAGAGATAATATCAAGTACTTCTTTTGACATTTCCCTGCTGAATTGACGGTTGTTTTTTTCTATTAACAGAAATGAAGTGTTTATATAGAAAAAACTAACCAGAACTAACAAACAACAACTTCCAAACTATTACCTAGTCCTGGTTAGGTTTTCTTAGTTAATTTGTAAATTTTCTTTGTCATAAATGCACGTCGAACAAAATGAAAAAAATCTGATATCTTCATTTTTGGATTTTTTATAGCCAAAAATAGGGTGGGCCCCATTTCTAAATAATAACCTTATTTAAAAATGTATTATTTTTTTATTATTGGTTTACTATTATTTAATACATATACTTCTTTAAAGCTAAATTTAAATCCTCTTTTTTAAACCCAACAACGTCCTAGAATCTGGCCTTTTACTTAACCTAAGAACATAGTGTTTTTTTTTAATTTTTATTCCATTTTGCTCTGCAAAAATGCTTTTTTTTCCGATTTCTTCTTTTTGAAATTTACTAAACAAAATGTGCTCTTTTTATATGTAATTTTAATTTTTTCCAAACCGATGGATACTAAACAACAACGGAGTCGATACTTTACACACTGCAACTTTATTTGCAAATTTGGTTTAGAATCAAGTTAAAAAAGCATATTTATTTATTGAAATATTATTGCACTCTCTGTATATAGTAGAGGAAAAAAAACAGACAATATATTCCAATAGTTGTGTTTGTGCGGAGACAGTGAATGCATTTAAAACCTTTATGAAAGACTTAATTCAGAATACAAGTTTGAACAGCTTTAGCGATCTAACTTATCCACTAATAATAATAATTAGTTTAATCTGATCATATAATAACAAGCAGCAGCAAGATAACTTATACTTTTTTATTATTGTTTAAGGATTTCATAGTTTTAATTTGGAGCATATCGCGGAAAAGGAGACTCTGATCATGGAGGATATTCAAAGATATTTTTTATGTTAAAGTTTAAAATGGGATTAGGTAGGTATATAAGTGTTTTAAGTACTTATTTTTAACTTTTACAAAACTCATTATAGTTAACAAAAGTAGGTATCTACTAATTGAGTACTGTAGGTAAATTTCTTCTAGCAGGATTTATTTAATTTAGTGACTTTTATAAATACTATTCACTAGCATGTGTGATCTCAGCAAAGCAGGTCTCTTTCAAACCTATTGTTTTTAATAACAGTAATTGTACCATTTTTAGGAGCACCTCATCAAATGGGTCATAGCATTGGGCTTCCATACACCTTTAAACTTCCTTGAGTATGACTCCGTAAACCAATTAAGGCAGAAAGTATGATTCGTTATGCTGAAAGCTATATTCCTTTTTGAACATCTTTAAAAATTTAATAGAATATTTGGCATACTTTATTCTGAATGAGATTGTTCAATGCTCTTACCAAAACTAATCATTTATGTATATTGTATAAAATTTTCGAACATTTAAAATTAATTTGTAATATTTTGTATACTTTAAGTACTGTAAAAATATAAAATAAATCATTATTATTGTTAATCTTGAAAAATAAACTATTATAATATGATGTTTGTATTTTTTTTATTTCGTATTAAAATAGGATGCATAATCAACGAACTTTTATACTTACATAGAATGTGTTATGTGGGGCCACTGCATACTTGCTTAATATATGTATGGACTTAATAAATTTTTTATAGTTTGGCCACGTTTGGTTAAATGTATTTGAAAAAGGACTTTACTACTCCCTTGTAGTTTTAGATTTTTAATAGTCAGTGTCAGTAGTAAAAATTATTAAACAAAATTTATAGATGAGGACATTCCAAGCGGGGTCTATACTAGTTTTGTGTCATTACATCTTAATATAATGATTAAACGTTATTTGTATCTTCGTCATTATATTCTTTAAATTATATTTAAATATTTAAATTTTATATAAAATTAAAGGCAACGTTGTTGGCGTACTTTTTTTTCTAAGTATTGCCATCTTTTAAGCTTCCTCATTGTTTCTATATTTTAGTCTCTACATTAGATCCCGCCTATTACAGGAGTACCTTTGTTTCCCTGACGAAACGTTTAAAGAATTGGATGACAAACGTTTTTGGAATATCCGAAAAATTTCAGTGTTTTACATATTTTTTAGTCGTAATTTTGGAAGCTATAACAAAAAGAAATAGCACGTTTCCAAGCCAAGTTTTTCTATACAAATACTTTTATAAGATTTTTTTAAATAAAGTTCCATATTTGGAGCTTTCCTATAATTTAATTTTGTACAATTATACACCTCTATTTTAAAAGCACTTGGTTTCCAGAAACAAATGATATATCACAAATATTATTTATCATGTTAGTAAAGTACATTTTTATATTGTTAAAGGTCATTTGTTAAAAAATCATTTTTATGTTCTTATTGTAATCTTAATGTTTTAAACTTTTGTAGTTTTTACAAATCTACAGCTTTTAAAAAAGGATCTTAATACAGGAAGCTAATAAAAAATAAACACTTTACACAAAAAGGTGGCAATATTTAAAGAAAACAATTAAGAACGATTTCTAAGATATATAAAATTTAAACTAATAAATATCATCCAAATATAGATATATTAATATTGAACGTGAGTAAAATACCTAAATGTAGGTTTCTGGAATATATTGTCCTTAATTGATTACAGATGGCAGAACTAAGCAAAATCTTTTATTGTAAGTTTCTGTATGTTATTTAAAACCGAAATATCGATTGGTTCTTAGATTGGATCGCGGGCACCGCAGATATATGTCGCATTAGTGTTACAAATTTTATTAGGGACTTTGCGTTCTAAACATTTGTTTCATTTTTCTATGGTTGTTTCCGATTGCAAGCCTACAGGAGATAACGTTTTTCTGTAACTATTTTTCACTTAAATGACATACATTATACACCATTTTAAAGGTAAGGAAATAATCTATGCCTCTGCTTTAACGGATTTTTGAAATATGAGAAGAGTTAAGAGGAAATAGTATCTAAATATAACCGATTTTAGGGTTACTTTCACTCAAGGAAATATTAAAAACTAAATCCAAATTTAAAAAAAAAAACTATTACAGCAGAAGCCTAGATTTAAGTGTTGACTTTCATATAGTTTTTGAAAATTATCGATAACTTATACCGTTTTTGAAAAAAACGTTATGCCCCGAACCAAAAATTGAATCCAATTTTCACGGCGCAAATGGACTCTTAAAGTTTTAATTGCAAGATCAAAAATAGAAAATTATTTTATATGATGTTGTCAGAAAACTAGAAGGTACGATTGGGAAAAGACGACAACGTTAATATCTGAACGGTTTTTATTTAAAATATAAGGCTGTATAACTAATGATACAGTATTTTTTTCAGTAGCTTAAGATTGCTTATTAAAATACCCAAAATCGTCGAGAACAATAAAGAGAATGAACATCGCGTGACCACCCAACTTAACGATATATCTGTCCATAACACAATTAAAATACAATAATGAAAATAATATTTCCGTATAACATGCAACCCAACAATGCCAGTAGAACTTTAGATACGGTTTTTAGTAATTATTTAATTAATTGTTATTTGTTAACGAAAACTCACTTTATAAATGAAAAAAATTTTTAATAAACTTTTTCCAAAATGGTATTAAATTTTAAAATTAAAAGATAAAAAAAAAAAAAATATTTTATATGATGTTTTCAGAAAATTAGAAGGTACGATTGGGACTTTTAAAAGCCGAGAACGTTATTATTGAACGGTTTTTTTTTAAAAAATATGAGGCTGTATAATTAATGATACAGTACTTTTTCAAAAGTTTAAAATTGCTTAAAAAAAATACCCAAAATCGTCGAAAAAATAAAGAGAATGAAGCCCCGAGTGAGCCATATATTTTGGGCTGATTTAATTTGCCCCTTTCCCGTATGGGGCGGGGGGGAAAAATGCAAAAAAAACAAATATAAGATCGGCTGGCCATAGGCGTAATAAAGAATTTTGTTAGAATTAAAATTTTTAAAATTAAGTCTAAAAAATTTGCTTAAAAATATTTATGTTTAATGGTTAAATTGGACCCGTACATGGGTTATATAACTTAATAGCACAGGAACAAAATTAAAAAAAAAAAAAAAAAAAGCAAAATTTTAAAGCTATTAATAAAAAAAAGTTAAATACGTAACTGTAAAAAACAACTCTCACAATAAAATAATAAATAACTTTTTATTTAAACATTATCAATTAACCTAATGCCTAGTTAAAAATTTAAAAATAATTAATTTTCTTTATCTGAATTTTCATAATCAGAATTATTAGTATCTTTCGTGGTGTCCCCATTTAAAGTAATTATTAAAGGTTTCACTTCTTCCATTTTTATCGTTTATAAAAATTTTTTTAAATTTTTTTCAACATGGCTGCAAAACATCTTCCAATCGTCTGATGTTACGGACTCAAACCTTGATCCACTAGTTCACGTAACATTTTAATGCAAAAAAATTTCCCGTGGTATTTCTGTCCCCCAATGAAACTTTTTTAAATTAGCCCGCAAGTTCAATAGGATTTAGTATGCACATATAAAATTTTGGAATCTAAGAGGGAAAATGGCCGTGATACCTGATGACTCTATCAACTACGAATGTTTTTTCCTCATTTGACGTTTTTTACTTGAATTAATTTAAATAATTTTTGCTAAAATGTTTCTTTTATTTTGGCACTTTTTGAAATAAAAACCATTTTGTTTTAATAATCTTCTTTAAAAAGTTCTTTCATAAGAAAATTCCATGTTCTCTTTGATTTTCTGAAGAAGTTTCCTCAGAACTACTTCCCATTCATCATAAAATTTTTTAAAAAGTCTCCTATTAATTTCAAAAAAGGCCTCGCATTTTGTCTTTAATGGTTAATCGGGAATTTTTTGCAGGTGACGATAAAGGGTATCGGGAAAATCCTTCCCTTCATATCTTCGTTATGTGTTCTTTTTTTTCGATATGTTTTTTTTTAGAAGAAATACTAATACCGTAAAAGGGCTGCTCTTTCAAATGGTCTTTTAAAAGGAATTTACATTAGACGATTTTTGCCCTTTTTTAGGTACTTTGGTTGGTCACAAAAGTGATGGATAATTCAATTAAAAAAAATTTATAATCCGATTATTGCAAAAACCCTATCATGCGATTATTCAAAATTTAATTTGAATTACGAAAAAAAAAAATTTTAAAAAAAAAAAAAATAAATCTGAATAATCGCATGATAGGGGTTTTTTCAATAATCCCCGGTTATGATTATTTTTAATTCGAATTTTTCCCCTCACTATTTCTGACCAACCAAAGTACCTACCAAAACGTGGCGAAATCGTCTATTGATTATTGATGCTTTCTTCTTTTTATACGTTTAAAAAATTAAACCCCCATTTCTTTGGCTTGGGTATTTAGATGTTTATTTCTAAGATTTAAATTCATTATAATAAAAAAAAGGAAGATCAAAAAAAACAGGAACCACTTCCACGCCACTGCAATGGTCAAAACGTTTTTCAAATCCCCACAAGAATGAGAAGAAAAAACGGTATCACATAAGCCGTCTATTTTTTACTAATTTAATATTTTTTTGGCGTAATTTTTTTTAAATTAAAAAAACCATTCAAAATCATGGGTTAATTGCATATAATGCCTCAGCAACCAAATTTTTCTATTTTTAAGCTTATTGGAACATATTTTTTTTTATTAAATTATTTTTTTTTATCACCTAATAAGGACAAAGAAATACTTTTGGTTTTCCCAAATACCAACAAAAAAAAATGAATCATTTTTTCCAAATATGTATTAGGATTACCTTTTTTTTTAATAATGTAAAAAAAAAAGTTTTTTTTGAATAAGTACAATAGACGTACAAATGTTCAGTCAATAATCGAAGGTTTTTTTTTTTTTTGAAATATAATGGGTTTGTATCTATTTTTGTAATTCTAATTGTTTAACAAAAAATCACGGTAACGTAGTAAGAGACCGTCCGCATTCTTTTTTGGAATTTTTAGTTAAAAAACCAGACTATACCAACTTAACGATTTATCTGTCCATAACACAATTAAAATCACTAATAATGAAAATAATATTTCCGTATAACATGCAACCCAACAATGCCAGTAGAACTTTAGCAATACAGGTTAGTAATTATTGTAATTAATTGTTATTTGTTAACGAAAACTCACTTTATAAATGAAAAGAAATTATTTAATTAAACTTAATATCCAAAATGGTATTAAAGTTTTAATTGCAAGATCAAAAATAAAAAAAATATTTTATATGATGTTGTCAGAAAATTAGAAGGTACGATTGGGACTCTATTAAAAGCCGAGAACGTTAGTATCTGAACGGTTTTTATTTAAAAATATGAGGCTGTATAATTAATGATACAGTATTTTTTCAGTAGCTTAAGATTGCTTACTAAAATACCCAAAATCGTCGAGAACAATAAAGAGAATGAAGATCGAGTGAGCCACTACCAACTTAACGATATATCTGTCCATAACACAATTAAAATCACTAATAATGAAAATAATATTTCCGTATAACATGCAACCCAACAATGCCAGTAGAACTTTAGCACTACAGGTTAGTAATTATTGTAATTAATTATTATTGGTTAACAAAAATTCACTTTATAAATAAAAAGAAAGTATTTAATCAAACTTAATATCCAAAATGGTATTAAAGTTTTAATTGCCAGATCAAAAAAAATTAATTTGTATGATGTTGTCTTTAATAATTCCCTAACTTCTAATGTTTTCCTATTAGAAGTGCTGTTAAGCTGCTTGCATGACTTTTACACAGCACGTTAATGTACATAGTCTAAAAGATCCGGCTGCAAAATTAGTCGCTCATCGAGTGTTTGCTAAAAACCTAATTTTTACGTACATTTATGATTAGGAGAATATATATCTACCAGGGTGCCTAAGAAATGTCTTCGCTAGTATTTTTAATTTAATTATTATTAATTGATTTTTCGGAAAAACATATACTTTTTTTTTAAATAATATATACCCCACTTTACAGCAATATACATAAAGACTTTGAAAAATCACGGTTCTCGTTGCGCACTTGGCCGCACCTCTTCGCAGCCAGGTGTAAACAGGGATGATTTTAATACATTTATGCGTTCATGACGACCATTTATGATTTATATATTAAATTAAAGCTTTTTTTCCTGTTTATTATGATACTAAACCTAGCCGCAAATTAGGGTTGCTGGCTGTTAAATATGTTAATTATTAAAGGTAGAGTGAAAAAGAGTTAGCGCGCAACATTACTCGTCAGACAAGGATAGCGACTGCCAGCTGTACGACGCTTTAAAGCACACACTAGCTTTTGACGCAAATGCAATGGCTTAAAAGTGTCGTACGGCTGGCAATCGCTATCCTTCTCTGACCAGTGCTGTTGAGCGCTAACTTTCTTTCACTCTACCTTTAATATTTAGCATCTTTAACAGCCAGCAACCCTTATTTGCGGCCAGATGTAGTTAGGCAACTGAATATCATAATAAACAGAAAAAAATGAGCTTTAATTTGATATATAAATCATAAATGAACGCAATGAATGCATAAATGTATCAAAATCATACCTGTTTACACCTGACTGAGAAGAGGTGCGGCCAAGTCGCAAGGCAACCGTGATTTTCCGAAGTCTTTATATGTAATGCTGTGAAGTGGATAATATTTTATTTAAAAAACAAGTAAATTATTTTTTTTTCATAAAAATAAGTATAATAATAATTTAATTACAGATACTAGCGGCCACATTTTGATAAACACCGTATGTATCCTGGTAAATATAGATTTTTCTAATCATAAATGTATGGAAAAATTAGGTTTTTAGCAAACACTTGATGAGCGACTAATTTTGCAGACGGATCTCCTACTAACAGGGTGTCTTATTTTTAATACTTATTAGTACTAGAGATACTTACTATTTAAGCTAAAATGTATTGGTAATCCTAAGGGAATTTTAAACTTCCATTATCTTTATTAATATTTTAATTATTCTTATTCACACATCGTTTTGGGTAGTTCATTCTTTGTCCTTTTTAAAGTGTAAACTAACTTCATTCCTGAGATTATTTACCTTATATACTAGGGTAGACCGTTCACTCGTGACAGAGTGTGCTATTTATGTTCTGCTATTCTTACATTTAGGAAACGTTTTGTTTTTCCAATGTACGACCTTCCCTCCACATTCACATGGTACCTGGTAGATACACTCTTTCTTCTGTTTGGATTTGGAGGGATTAGGTTTTGTTTTCGTTAGGTTGCTTCCTAGTGTTGATCCAGACTTTGATTTTATACTGCTTAGCTATCCCTCAAATCTTTTCAGATGTTTCTTTGACATATGGAATCGTTAAGAGTGGGAGAGTATTTTGCTCGTGTGGTCGTGCTATTGGTTCCACATTACAATTCTCTATAATTTTATTATACACATAGGCAAAGGCTTGAACGAAATAAAGACAGACAGAAGCCATGCAGTCATGGAATCCCCTTCTACCGACCGAAGAAAAAGAGGGGAATACCGTGGTCGCACTGCGATTAGACACACACACACACTAATCAGTCGATCAGTCCGTATCTACCGAACGCCGGACGTTGAAGTATTGGTTGTCAATCGCATTTTTGGAAGATTTTTTACGATATTTTTGTTTTTATGCGGTCATGTTAATTACTGTTGTATTTAATACATTGCGTTCCGCGCGTCTTTGGTCTAGACTTTTGTAAGCTTTATTAGGTACTGTAAGCGACAGCTCGAAATTGGTGTAATATTGCGGCGTGCCAGGAAAACACGGGCTTGCCGCAGTGTGCCCGACACCCTCCACACTTGCCTCAGACCTTACCGGCGCTTTAATAGTTTAAATACCATGTATTTAGATTTTATTGGGTCTTCAAGGGTAGTATTGCAGGCGGACATGAGGGTTCCTGTGAATTTATTAAAAATTAATTTGTGGAAAAATCAGGATTTAATTTTCTTAGCGCTATCCTTGCGCCCTTGTCAGTGAAATATTGTTTATTCCCGTCTCTGTCGCATGGGGGTAACGAGATGGAACCCTGAGGTATCGGGCGTTCCAGAGTTCTACCTCGTGCCAGTGCGACAAAGCGGGGAAATCGGGACTTAGCCACTTGGTCGACCGAGGCGGCTGCGCGAAACAGACGCGGTGACTAATTAAGTGGTTCGGTTGCTTGGTTTATTACAAAAAGTCTCAAAGTTTTTATTTTCCAATATAACAAAACAAAATTACAAACCTCTTTAAAAGGGTTAAATTTAAATTAAATTTTGAAAGTTTACGATTGCCTAAATAAATGAAAAATATAATTAAGAGCCTTTTATCAAATCTCCAGGACCGTAAAAATTTGAACCGGAATTAAAATATTTTTGGGGGACAGATTCCCTAGTTAAAAAGTAATGACTCTTAAAGACTTAAACACTAGGCCACAGCCTAACCAGTAATTCTAGATTTTTACTCGCTTATTTAAAGCAACCATCAACTTCATATAGAAGCACAATAAACAATACACGAAGCCACTCTTCAATCAGACTCACTGGTCACACTTGCTATCCGAGCAATTAAAAGAAAAAAAACAAACTTCTTATAGGTAGGAAAACAGAAAAAAAAACAAATAATTAAACCTTCAAGATTATTTAAAAAAAATGAGAAATAAGAACCGTAAAAAAATATATTAAATCTATATTCAAATAAAAAAATATATTTAAAATATAATTTAAAATAATTACGGAAAAAGATAGCCTGATTCGATTCGCAGGTCGCTCTAGTTTTGATGCCGGCGCGGCGGCCGAAGCGAAGACAGCGTCGACCGGCATGCAGTTGTCGTCATTCGCGTAATCCCATATGAGCGGGGTGTCCAAGGTTGCCAGATCGACGATTAACAAATTCTTTAATGCAAACTTATTCTTAATTGTTATTTTTGTTCTTAAAAGGATACTAGCCAAAAAAAGAGGTCCTATAATTTTTAAAATTACTTATTAGCACCAAAGATTACTGATTACTGATTATGATTAGCACAAATAAATATTTTTTTTTGTAAGGAGCCTAATTTCAATAAATTTATGGTCAAAAATATCCTATTCCTAATAAATTTTTTTTGAAATGACAACACTGTCGACAATATTCTAACAAATCGCTGATGCCGTCGGTCATTGTTGTATTTGGAGGGGGAATAGGGGAAATTGTTGTCGTTCTCTTGTCAATCTGGCGTTATACCGTATGTATCCTACTCTATTACATGAAAATTGGCTTGCAAGCCCTTGTCTTGCCAATCCTGTATATTCTGCAGATCCATCTTGATGTTGCCCAATTCGGCATCAAGGGTTGCTTGGACACTGCATAATGTAGTTGCTCTTTTATATAAGGTTTTTATTATTCCTAGTTTGGTTGCTTCAGAATGGTTTTGCTGAAAATGGAAGTACTGTCCCGTGGTGTTGATTTCCTATATACAGATGTGTTCATCAATCCATTATGCCTACTTACTAGAACGTCTCGAAAATGTAAACATCTGTTCCTGGTTTTTTTGATGGTGGATTTAATTCAGTTATTCATTGAATTGAGATGATTGAGAAAGGGGTCAAACTGTCTGTCAACCTCACACTTGACCGTACCCAAGTCCGTCACAAGTGAATGACCTACCCTAGTATATGGGGTTAGCTTTAGGAATTGAATAAGTTTACACTTGAAAACGGACAGAGATAGCACTGCCCAAAACGTTATGTGAATATTTAAAGTAAAGACAATGAAAATTCGAAATTCTTTTAGTGTCACCACTAAATCATTGTGTACCACCTTCAGATATTTTTTGTACATCAGTTTTTATTCACTATACACACATACTTTTTTATAAAAAAAAGTTTGTATTAACATACGTCGAGAAATGTCTCCTTTTCAAAATACACGGTGTTTTATTTTCGGTTTGTTGTAATTGTCGGGAAATCGGGACGTTTTTATTTATCCAACGTATGATGTTTACAGTAATTATTAGTATTAACATTCTAATTATTATTGTTTATTAGGGTTATACCAGGTTACTAATTATTCTTGAAATAAGTTACACGTGTACAATCTAAAATAAATTTATTTTTAGCACATTTTTGATTAAAAAAATCTTTTTTCTTTTAAATTAAGCTGCAACTAATAAAATACTAAGAGGCATCTTATCTCGGAGATAAAATAAGGATTACAAATAAGATTTTCAAATTTAAAAGTATCAGTGAGGTGTTTATATTTTTGAGAATAATATTATACTGAAGCGATTACATTTTTATTTACACTAAAACAAGCTCTTCCATGGACACTATAAAAGTTTGAGGAAAATAAAGACATTTTGATTTTCTAATAATAATTACCAAAAAAAAAACGGAAAAAATAAATAAAATTTAATACCCTGTATTGTGGGAAGGAGACTTTTTCGACATATGTTAATATAAACTTTTTTTTTGTAAAAACACAGGAGGAATCACCCTCTTAAATATTTCAGATAACTTAGGAAACACCCTATATATCAGGTAGTCAAAAAAGTTTTAAACAAATGAAATTGTTATTGGAATATTTTAGAAAAGTTTTTCGGTAATCAGTTTCGCATAATAATCTACTTTTAAAAAACATTTTGGCACTTGTCACGTGACTCCTGCCATGGCGGCAATTTTGAAAAATGTGATATAAAATGTCAAAAAGTGAGGTTTGAAGGTAAAATATAAAAAAAGTAAAAAGATAAAACTGTTTAAACTTTTGTTTCAGGCTTAATTACTAGATCTTAAAGAAAAATATACACATTTAAGTTATTATGTTTTTTTGTGACATAATCTATTTATATATTAAAATGCTTTGCTTTCGTTAGTAAAAATCATTTCACCAGCACCTAATACATGATTTTAAATAATAATAGATACTTTTTTTTTCATGATATACAGAAAAATTTAAAAATTACTGTAAATGTGGTGTCTTACTTAATGTTTTAATATTTAAAGGCAAATACTTGATAGCGGCACCTTAAATACAACGGTAAGCTAACAAAGTTATATGTTTTTAAATTGAAAACAAATCATTTATTATCTTGTTAACAATGTGCTTATTTAAATTAAAACAAATGAATTGGTCCAGGGGCTAGCAACGTCGGGAATTTTTATAAAAAAAAAATATGTTTGGTAAACCTATCTAGAGACAAGAAATTGAAAATTAGGCTTCTTAAAATGTTTTCAAAATCTTGGATTATTACCTGTATAGGTAGGATGCGCACTAATAAACGCAACCGCCAGCCAGATAGCCCAGGGTTTAGCCGAAAGAGGAAGGGGGACAACATATTAAAAAATCAGGTGACCTAAAATTCTCTCTCTATACTAAATAATTATAGCAGCATTCCGTTTGTCTCCTCTCTGTCACCAAACTTAATTTTTTCCCCTTTCTGCATTTTTCTTTACTTGTTTGCTTGCTTGTTTTTACAAAAAAATCTGTAAATTTAGTCTTAACCTGTCAATTATGTAACACCCAGTGGAGTTTCCTGACCATTTCTTAATAATTCAAAGTAGAGGGGAAATATACTGACTGCATCCCCCCACTCCTTCCCATGCACCCCCCCACTCCAAGCCCCGCCCCTTGACCTTGATTGGGCACGTGTGCGATACGTCATATAACCTTGAATGGTCAGATGTGCATACCCCCCACTCCAAGCCCCGCCCCTTGATCTTGATTGGGCACGTGTGCGATACGTCATATAACCTTGAATGGCCAGATGTGCATACGAGAGGTTGGTTCGTTGGGTGCAGCATGCCAGGTGTTCAGCACGATGACGTCATATTACCTGAAAGACCACGTGCGCTTTAAGCGTGGGAAAGTGTTTGTTGGCGCTGCCCTTGAGGTGCAGGTGTGCTTATACAAATTTTAATGGGCCACATGCGCCCCCATTTTTTCACCTTAAAAATCTCAATTACATATTAGTCTCGCCTGGAGTTTAATTAAACCTATATTCTAAACGACACTTTTCCTATTAGAGAAAGCAATAATAATGCAACTTTACAATATTAAAGGTATCTTTTAATCAAAATTAACAATAATCTTTTTACTGAATCGATTCATTTGAATCAATCACTTGAAAAGATTCGTTCGCAACCGATTCACTTTATTATAATGCCAGATAAAGGATAGCTGCTACGGTATCTATAAAAAGCCGGCAAATTTCGGATGTTAAGTTAGTCGAGAGTTGAGAGTCGATCTCCGATCAAGCTCCAGATACCGGGGTTAAGCCGATACATTGAATTCGGAACCCCAGGTGGAGCAGAAGAAGCCGTATTTTATAGATACCGTATTTTTGTTTTATCGAGTAGTCTGTGGGGATTTGCGGTTTGGGCCCCTGTTTTGAAAAAGAAAAGTCGTTTTATTTTTTTTTATTGGAAGAAGGTCTTCCAGATTTAGAAAATCGTAAATTTCTGGAGCGTTTTACAGGAAACTAAAGCAGAGACGGCCGTCCCATACAGGTTGACCGGCCCTCTGTTTTCCCCAGGATTTATTGAGTTTTTAGGGAATATAGAAACCGCGGAAGGATTTTAATTATTTTCGGGATAAGTGGCCGTCGCACAAAGTGGACTGATTGGCACTTAGTAGCAGCGTGGTTGAGGAGCTAAAGAAGGGAAACTATGGAGAAGGCGTCGTGGGAAACAGGGAAACCATCTATACAGGACCAGGAAGTTTTGAAAGGACCTTAAGACGGATAAAAGGGATATTTTACCGCAAGAACTAAGGGTGGTTCTTTTCTGGAATCGCAGGGAATGCCGCTGGGAGATAGCCGTACCATAGGTGTTGCACCAGGTGCCGCCGTGGTATGAAACCAGGGTTCCAGAGCGACGAAAGTCGGTAGAAAGGAAGGGATAGGGATAAGGAGAAATTCTAAACCGGTCCGGAGAGTGGTCGAGACCCAGTTCCGCAGGAGCGTCTTCAAAAGGGTTGCACCTCCATAGGGAACTCCAGGTGCCGTTAAACCGGTATACCGTTCCTCAATTACGCTAAGAATTCATAGGCAGGCAAAGAGAGGCCTAAAGAAGAGGATTTTGATAATTTTAAAAGTGGTTCAAAAATATTTTGGGAGCGCGCGTCGTGGGAGCGACGCGGCAGGAAGAAATTATTCCAGGAGCCTTTTTGGAGGGAAACCGCGCTCCTGGGGAAACTAAATTTGGAAGTGGACTTTAAAGGGAAGAACTGAAGGATTTGGGACCAGTTAGACAGTGGTTGCGGACCCGGTCCCGGATATATATTTATCTGAACTGTGTCACTCCAAGTGCCGTTAAGGGTTGAAACCACCCTCCTAGAGGATTAAGATTTTACAGGAAGAACTAGAAGGGACTGAAGGAAGATTTAACACCAGCTGGAACGGTGGTTGGCACCTGGGAGCAGTAGGAGCCTGGCGGAGCCTCGGCAAAATTTTATGTTGAGAAATAAGCTATTTTAGGGTGGCAACCGCGCCTAGAATAGCCTGAAATTTGTCAGGAAGAACAAGAAAGAGGTGTAGTAACCTTTGTAGCGAGATAGAAGGTGGTCGCCTCTTAGTATTAAAGTAAGAGGCAGTATAATGCTGAGGACACCTACAAAACGGACACCGCAGACCACTAGCGGTCAGAAAATGAATTCAGGAATTGAAAATAGGGAAGTGAACCCCGCGGCTAGGCCTGGAAAAGCCGGACCAGGTGAAGCCAGTGGCGTATCCCGAAATCTTCCCCGGGGATCTCAAGAAAGAGTCCAGGTCCCGAATAAAGAGCTAGCCGGAGCAATAAGACGAATCCGAGACGAAGCGAGGGCGATGAGCCTCGCCGGCGTCCCGAAGAAGATCCATTAATCACCCTACATAGTTTTAGGGGTCACCAGACCCCGGCGTTACCGTGTGATCCCCGTGGAGAAGACATAGCCCTGCCCCCCCACAAACCAATCATAACTCACAACTAAAGAAAGGTAATAAGGTATTGTATTGTATTGTACCTGCACTGAAATATTATTTGGTTAAACATAATATTACACCATTTTGTTAAATTTTAAAATGCAATTCAGCTACAGAGGTAGATTTGCTTACATACACACACATAAATATAAATATATAATAAAAATATAAAATAAATTATAAAAAATCTGATTAATGATGGTTTGCCCATTTACCAGCTGTCTTGCTCCTTTTAAATCCTATGTTTACAAACTTTGCCTAAAAATCGCGACTTTTACATCTTTCCAATTTGCATAAGGCATTACTGGATCTTTTTGCGGAAATATGGATCAACAATGGTTTCAAAGAATTTTTCGCGACAGCAAACATAACTGAATAAAATTTTTAGTGCTCCAATCCATAAAAAAATATTTAAAGAAACTAAATATTTTATTGAAGGGATACTATTATCGGTTCTATAAAAAACAATACTTATGGTATAGTAGATTTTAATAAAAATATAAAATAAATTATAAAAAATCTGATTAGTGGTGGTTTGCCCATTTACCAGCTGTCTTGCTCCTTTTAAATCCTATGTTTATTGCCACCTTTGTCTATTTATACCGAAACCGCTCAGTTACAAAAGAAGTGTTTATTTACCTATTTACCTGTATTGGATCATACAAAACTCAAGGAATGTTATGGCTTTCGAGGTGACGAAAGGTTGCTTTGGGACATTTACTAGGGAAAAAATGCATAAATGACGATAAAATTAGCTAAAAAAATTGAAAATGATGAAAGTCATATTCAATCTTTGGAAAAAAGATTAAAAGATTTAGTTGATTCTTCTAAAACTTCTAAAATAAGGTTGTAAATGATTTATTGCTTTTAAATAAAAAAACAATTTTACTATAATATGTGTTTTATTAAAAAAAAAAAAAACCTACCTTTCTACAATAATAATAATAATAATAATAATAATAATAATAATAATAATAATAATAATAATAATAATAATAGATTACAATTATTAAAATTATACAGTATCTGTGGCATCTATCCAAGAGTTATGTTGACTGGGGAATCCCAACCATTTTACAAACACTTGATTCTTTTGGTTTTCCTAGATGGGAAAAAATCAATAATGAACTAAGGCCTGGCCTATAGGCAACTAGTTTTACAATAATATATATGTGTGTGTAAATCTATAAAGCTTTGCCCACACTTATATATTAAATGAATATATTAATTAATAATTAGTTTATTTCTCACATAGTATTTATTCTGCAATTTTTTGAAAATTGATATAAGAAACTATCTTTCACTTTTGAACAACTTTTCCTAGTAACTTATTTCCATATCTTCTCAAATAAATGCACTTTACTCTTGAACCATTTAAAATATTTTCAATTTTCTGAGTACCGCGTATAAAATTTGTTAAATGTTTTTATCCCAATGTAACTTTAAAAATTAGCAATTTTTTAAGAATCGTTGTTTTTTTGATAAAATTAAAAATAAAGAAGTTTTTTACTATTCAACGCCTTTTCCGTGGACATACTGGTGTGTCCACGAAAAGGTGTTGAGTAAGAAAAACTTCTTTATTTTTAATTTTATCGAAAAAAGTTACTAAGATAAAAAAATTTGCTACTTCTTAGAGTAAGATTGGGATAAAAATATTTAACATATTTTATACGCGGTGTTTAGAAAATTGAAAAAACTTAAAATGGTACAAGAGTAAAGTGCATTTATTTGCAAAGGTATGGAAATAAGTTACAAGAAAAAGTTGTTTAAACGTAAAAGGTAGTCTTTAATACCAATTTTTTAAAAAATCGGTCCACTTTTATTTATTTGTAATTAAAATTTCATTATCAATTAACTAATTTAAAATTTTTGTACTAGTAGGCGTTGATAGTGACAAGCTTTATTGACACTTGGCTTTTATAATTCATTAGCCGCAGTATCGTCAGCTTTAAATGTTACTTAACAGCAAAAAATTTGATTAGAAATGATTGTATAGTTTAATATTGATAAGATACACCCTTTCTAAATTAATTTTTTTTTTTAAATGAACTCTTTCAAAGCCATGCGAAATATTTTGACATATATTTTTTATTTTAATAATATGCCCTTAATACATAATCATAGAAAAACTATTTACAATTTTTTTCATATTTTTGGTTAAACCTAAACTTACAAAACAGCTTAAATTTTTCAATATTCAACAAATCTATACAATAGCTCTTAAATCAAAAATTCTAAGCCTGTGTTTACACACACACACACACTATATATATATATATATATATATATATATATATATATATATATATATATATATATATATATATATATATATATTATATATATATATATATATATATATATATATATATATATATATATATATATATATATATATATATATATATATATATATATATATATATATATATATATATATATATATATATATATATATATATATATATATATATATATATATATATATATATATATATATTTTTTTTTTTTTTTTTATATATATATATCAGTATGTCCACGGAAAAGGTGTTGAAGAGAAAAAAACTTTTTTTTTTTGATTTTATCGAAAAAGCTACAGCTGATATCTTTTTATAAATAAAGCAACAATTTACGGTCAAACCTGACACTTTTTGGGTGAAATTTAAAATTTTGTATTAATGTAGTATAGCTATTTTTATATTTTGGTTAAGAGTATCATTAAAATAAACGCATATTATACTAAACAGAGTTTTATTTATTTATTATTATTAAACAATATACTGTTACTAAGCTAAAAAAGAAATAAAAAATGTTATTTACATACTTACAATTTTATTTACATACTTTAAAAAAAAACAAAGTCTTAAATCACTAATATTAGCATTTGTAAATTTAGTTGCATCGACCCTCTTCGCGAAGTTCCTCTATAATTGACATAATTTCATTATTAAGCCCCGTATGGCCTGCCATTGTTGAACTAACCAACAATCGCAACCGGTCAACTAACTCCTTGGGTTTATTCCAATAGACATATTCGGATTGTTTTGTAGAAAAGTTTTTTTTGACGGTAGCTGAAAGTTTGCTTTTTTTTTGTATTTTTCGCCGTATTGAACTACCTAATTTAGTTCCCAGCATTAGCGGTTTTATAATATTAATGTACTTTTTCCATTTGGTTTCCTTAAACCTTTTGAATATTATAGCCATCATAAACTGACTTTCGATGCACCTGCAGCGGAAACCCTTCGAGATAGGTAAAAAATAAAAATACATTTGTGAGCTATTATTTTTTCCTTAATAAATACAAATTTATGTGTCGACATTCGATGCACCTGCCAAGAATAAATTCCTTTTTGTGTGAGGACGCTTAATTTTGCTATTTCACCTAGACCGTAACCGATGTCTTTTGAATTTTATTTCTTTGTTCGCCATCGAAAAAAATTTCTATGCTTCTATTTGTTTTATTGTGTAAACGAATGGGTCATTTAAAATGTTCAGTTGACCGTATTTTGGCCTTTTTGAGGCATAAAAATTCTTTTCACAGTAAAGTTGGGTCTGCATTATGTCATTTTTGTGTTGTATTATTTATTGCACCCTTTATCAATTTATACCGCTATCGCTCAGTTACAAAAGAAGTGTTTATTTACCTATTTACCTGTATTGGATCATACAAAACTCAAGGAATGTTATGGCTTTCGAGGCAAATGTTTAATTAAAATTAATAAGTTTTACTAAATGGTCAATTTGACAAATAATTTATTGAAAAGTGGTCTATATATGAATAGTTGAGCAATAACGGACCATAAATATAAATATATAATATATATATATATATATATATATATATATATATATATATATATATATATATATATATATATATATATATATATATATATATATATATATATATATATATATATATATATATATATATATATGTATGACGTATGACGAAATAAATAAACTAATGAAAAACGTGTTCCCCAACCCCAAAAACCCTGCCGTTAACTATATTTAAAAATAAAAGAATTCATACGATTCTGTACAAGTTTCAAATTGTCTACCTAGGACAATTGACATGGAAGAAATTTAAAAATCCAATCTCTACCATTTTCCTGTTGGGCAATTTTAGTCAAAACAAATCCGCACCATTGAGTTTAATTGGTATCCCATATTTAAAAACATTGTTTCAACGGATTTAGAAGTTAAATTGATAACTTCAATTATTTTAGCAAACACAAAATTTCAGAGAGACAATAAATATAGATACTCACATGATCGTGAAAGTAAGCCATTCTTCAAACAAGCAATATTTACTAAAAGCCCTACTTAAAATTCTTAAAATGATTTTTCAATGTGTACATCAACATATTATGCTATTTGTGTAATTTTTCTTTCAGTGTAACTGTATGTTTCGAAATCTGACCCGCGGAGATCAAAGGTGCCGACGCTTCGTGTCGCTTCTGTATGGGTATGGTATTCTGGGACAGAACATCGCTCCAAAAATATGCGAGTACTTATGATACTGAAATTAGCAGACATGTAACAATTTTTGTGTTTTTTTTAATTGAAAAAATATTTCGTTATATGGATTTTTTCTTTTCAGTTTTTTCCTCTTTGAACCAACGAAAAAGTACGGCACACAAAAATATTATCTATGCATAAAATACTTTTAAAATAAATTTATTTCATGTTGTGTCAAATCACCCCTGGGCTACGGAAAGAGAGGGATTGCAACCGTCTATTTTTTCCCCATGTCCATGATTTTTGTACGGCGTTGCGGAATAATGGATTAGAAGCAGTATTGAAATAGTATGACACAGATGCCGTACAAAATCAAATGACCAAATTTACCCCGGTAATTGTCGGAAAATAAAAAAAAAATCCGACTTTGTGGCGCACCATTTTTTACGGCACTGCGCGTTTTCTTATTATTTTTAATGGATCTATCGGTGGTAAGAATGCCGTACAAAAATATGTGACCAAAATGTACTCACTCTACCTGTACTTTCGAATTCTCACCTGCACTCAGTTGGACAGCTTACAAGTGACGGCATAGTGCTGAATCTTATTATTTTATGCTCTTATATCGTTCTAGATAGGTCACCTGGTGGTTCAAATGACCCATAATTTTTTCAACATGGGCCTGTAGTCTAACACACACACACTCACACATACAAACGCTAACCCTTAGGTGACAGATAAGGGGTTGCACATACACTAACATATACACCCATACACACACACTAACCCTTAGGTGACAGATAATGGTTTACGCACATACCCATACACATGCACACACACACACAAACACTTACCCTTAGGTGACAGATAAAGGTATACCTACACACTCACACAGACATGCACGTACATACACACATGCTCTTATGTGAGAGATAAGAGCTCCGTGATCATTAAGACACTACATATTTACTGTTTAAAAATTTTTACCATTACTAATTTTTCAACTTTGCATATTACATACACATTCAGTCATAAGAAAATCTATCTTCCAGTTAAGTTAACAATATCTTAACTTTAACCTAGATATGCCCGGACCTTATACTCTGCATTCCAGAGAATAAAAACTTTAAAAATACATGTTAAACTAAAAACCCTGAAACGAATAAAGTGGTATAGAAATTCATCCATTCTGTACTACTCTTACATTTAATAACAATTATAATATTTTAAAATGTATTAGCTTAAATACTAACAACATTAATATGAATTTTTCAAAAACTTAATAATATCCTGTTACCATACATTGTAAAATTCAGCTGTTGTTGATGTTACCAACTTCTAAATAATGCATTTAGTTGTAAGTATACCTAAAATTGAGAAAGATTTGCTTTTTTATTGTATTTTTTTTTCCATATTGTAGACCTGAAGAAGAAAATAAATATTTTCGAAAGCTCGTTAAACTAAGAAGTGTTTCACTTTAATTAGCCCTCTCCTGGACCGATACCCAAGAAATTTATTACCTTTGTTGTATATATATATATATATATATATATATATATATATATATATATATATATTTTATATATATATATATATATATATATATATATATATATATATATATATATATATATATATATATATATATATATATATATATATATATATATATATATATATATATATATATATATATATATATATATATATATATATATATATGAATGGTTGTTAAGATCTCAGCATTAAGCTGATCGAAACTTCACTGGTAAGCAGAATCGCATCTGCCATACCATCCGACCACAGGTTTAAACCTGTGGATACGGAAAGTGAAGTCCGGGACCATTATGTGTCATAAGACATCGTCGTCGTCAAAAGCCAAGCGAACTGAGGACCAAGAGAACGAAACAACAACACAACAACACACTAACCTATAATCCTTCCCCTTCGGGAAGTTACCCATAGTCACCCCATACCTGGACTCACCAGACCTGCGGCCCCGTGCCGATATGAGTTGACACCGGACCCCAGCCTTGGGAAAAACCCGTTGGCGAGTTGTAACCACCAAACCCCATTCCCAGTTTCCAAGGCTGGGAGTCCGGTGTCAACTCATATCGGCACAGGCCGCAAGGTCTGGTAATCCAGGTATGGGTGACTTTGGAACTTCCCGAAGGGGAAGATTATAGGTTGTTTTGTTGTGTCTGTTGTCCTCGTTCTCTTGGTCCTCAGTCTATTTGGCTTTTGACATATATATAAATATTATACATATATATATATATATATATATATATATATATATATATATATATATATATATATATATATATATATATATATATATATATATATATATATATATATATATATATATATATATATATATATATATATATATATATATATATATATATATATATATATATATATATATATATATATATATATATATATATATATATATATATATATATATATATATATTTATATATATATATATATATATATATATATATATATATATATATATATATATATATATATATATATATATATATATATATATATATATATATATATATATATATATATATATATATATATATATATATAGGACAACTAGTAATAATGGGGTAGAAGTAAAAAAAATTTTCACAGTAGAATCACAAAGGGGTCCCCAGAAATTATCCAAATAGAGGGAGCAGTAAAGATGTTAAGTGCTCAGTTCTAACTATTTTATTTCCAATATCTAGCTTTCGCCTACGATTGTAAGCTTCATCAGGATAGCTAAAAACAACAATAGAAAAAAAAGAACATTCAAACAACGAATCAAACACACAATTAGATTTTTAACTTACAAAATATGTAGTTACTCCTCTACGGGGTCAAGAAGACACTGGAGCGGTGGATCGTATAAATTAAAATACATATATGTATATAAACAATTACAACATTAATTTTTTTTTTATTTTTATGTCACTATTTAAAAATCAACAAACAATCTAACAGATATTAGTAAACACGAAAAGGACGTGCCTTTAAGAAATATAAATCACCGACTGAAAGGTGCAGCGATCAACTGATATTTTTTTATAAAAAATTTTTTTTGGTGCATAGTTTAAATTTTTAAAATGGTATTAATTATTATTATTATTTTTTTTCTTTTTTTTATGCCTGATTATATGTATGACAACTAATTGAAAATAAATAGGTAGTAATTTGTTTTTTTATATATATATATAGTATTTGGATGTGTTTTTTTGTCTTTATTTTTAAAGGTTAGAAAATATTTCAGATATTGAAAAAGTTAATGTGACCACTCTCGAAAAATAATGTATGGTTTAGTTTTCAGAGGAGAAAGAAAACTGTTTTTGTTTATAAAAAGCAGGAACTTTAAGAGTTTTTGTAATGTTTTGTGATAATAAATACGTATAAATTGAGCTTAAACCCTCTACATCTTTTTTGTTGTTCATACAATTATTGCATTTAAAAATATAACACATTTCTAGAAAATTTCTTTTAAATGTATTGTTGTCATTGTCCAATGATTTGGCTTCATTAAAAGCATTCTGTGATCCAAATTATTCACATGGGAGCTCAAACTAGTTATTTGTGGTTTGTGTTTACAATCACTTTTATGTAAGGTTAGTCTTTTTGATAGTTTTTGAGAAGTTTGTCCAATATATATTTGGTCACAATCATTACATTTTATAGCATAAACCATGTTAGATCGATGCATTTCATTTGTTTTATCTTTAAGTTTGGTATAGAAAGAGCCCAGTTTTTTACCATTGTAGTTGGCCACAGTTACATTTAGACCCTTAAACAAATCAGAAATACAAGGAGTCAGCCCCTCAATATATTGTAACTTGAACCATCTTTTTGGCTCGTCGCTAGGGGTTTGCTGGTTGTTTAAGACTCTATTGTTATTTCCATTGCCAGAAAAAAGTAATTTATTTAACAGGGATTTAGGATAATTATTGTTAATTAGTATATTTTTAATCTATTTAGATTTGTTTTATGAAACAAAGGGTAACTTATTCTAATTATTCTGTTCTTAGGACCCAAAACCGTATTGATTTTTGTCTAGTAGGATGATAAGATGAGTATGGTATATATCTAGAGGAACTGGATTTTTTTATATACCAGTCTAGCATTATGACGTTGTTCTGAGATCTAATAACTTTGGTATCTAAAAATGGTACTGATTGATCCATTTCCTGTTCCATGGTAAAACCAGATTACTATTAAAGAATTGAATATATAAGTGTCGACTGTATTTTATGTTTTGGTAGCGATATAAGTAGATCGTCAACATACTGAAAAAGAACAGGAAATTGAAAATCAACTTTTTCAACTACATAGTAGAGTAGTTTATTCATAACAATTTCAGCCATTACGGGAGAAGCTGCACCACCCATAGGGAGACCCTTTATTTGTTGAAAAAATTCATTTTGAAAAGAAAAAAATGTGTTATTGTAGAGATATGTAACAACCCGTTTAAATTCTGCCTTTGGAATTTGACAATGATTTTGTATTAAATTAAAATGTTCTTCAAAAATTTCCAGAACTAAATCGAGTGGGATATTGGTGAAAAGGGACACCACGTCAAAAGATACCAGGACATAGTCTTGGGGTAACTGGAAGTTATTAATTTTTTCTGCAAATTCGAACGAATCCTTAACTCTAAACTTGTTAAAGTTGTCAAAGATTTATATAGGATCTGTGCGATAAAGTTGGCTAAAGGTTGTGTTGAAGCACCAACGCAAGAAATGATAGGCCTCAGGGAATATCATCTTTGTGTACTTGGGAAGTCCATAATACTTTGGACACACACCATTATAGGAGTAAGTTGTTTTTTGTATTGGTATCTATGTATTGCATTTCAAAGAGATGTTTAACTAGTTTGTTGCAACTATTTTCTAAAGTAGTAGTTGGGTCTTTAACTCTTTTATACGTGGATACATCGTTTAAAGGTCATATGACTTTTGCATATAAGATCTTGAATAGCCACAGTAACATTTCCTATCTGAATTAGTAATAATTAAATTGGGATTGTCCCTTAAGAAATTTTTAGTTTGTATTTCCCACACAAGCATCCCCGGAGACCCAAGAATTGCGTCACAAGGGAAAACTGCACAGATTTGTTTACAGCTTTCTCCCTTCATTTACTGGACTAATAGGAGTTAAGTTAAAAACAATTTACTTTTACCATAATCCATTCTGCAAAAACTGACAGCTAAAGGTTAAATTCCCTGTTTATCTTTTATAGGGTGACTTCATATTTGCTTGGATATGGAAAACAATGACATTTTTTATTAAGATGGAAATGATGTAAATATTTATCTAAAGTACTTTTCATTTTAGCTAAATTGTATTGGGGGTATTAAAAAAGTCAAACTGTTACGTTTTTTCTAAATAAGTTTAAATGTTTTAAGAGTAACATGATTTTGATCATTTATTTAAGACAAATGACAATAATTTTTTTATCTTAAACCGTCCAGTTGTGACGTTTTTACATAACTATTTTTTAGGTATTTTGAGGTCCGTAATGATACTTATAACACAGCTAGTCATGCTATAAATCTATATCACAATTACTTTTGTGTAAAAATGAAAAACAACTACAAATATCTAAAAATATATTTTTGACAAAAATTCCTACTACTAAATATTATAAATATTAATAACACATTTTTTACATTTCTTTATAACAATAGTAAATGTCTTACTGTAATGGATTGGGAGGGTTGACCGGTTTAGGTCGCACTCGAGCTGGTATACTACTCACTTTTTCATTGCATTGATTTTTCACCTTTTTGCAATGACACCATTTTAAAAAATGGTTTTTTATTTTCGCATATTTTGATCGCGACTGTTCTGTGGCAAGTTCTACGTTTAAAGGGAGACTTTTAGAATTAGTCTAGGAGGAATCGGGGCTGTCAGTTTTTGCAGAATGGATTATGGTAAAAGTAAATTGTTTTTAACTTAACTCCTATTAGTCCAGTAAATGAAAGGACAAAGCAGTTGTGACGCAATTCTTAGGTCTCCGGGGATGCTTGAGAGCAAAAAATTTTTTATCAACATTAACAGGGGGGAAAGGGCTGAAAATGGCCCCTCAAGGACCAAAAAATGGGTTTCCCGCTAATATCTGCCAAAATATGCGAACTGGAAAATTTTTGTTTGGACAAAAAATGAAGACCGTTTTGTAGTATACAAAAATGGTCCTTATCATTTTTTTCGAAAAATCAATAGTTTTCGAGATAACGGGACCCAAAGTCCCCTCATTTCAGCTGCCGCTCTACCGCTAGAATGCTTCCATTACTCGGGAAATAATGTACATTTTTTAATCATTTTAAGTTCATCGGAATGGGAAAACCCGTACCTATTATTGAATATGACTTTGGGTCTATTCTGATTTTATTAAAATAATTAAAAAAACGGTCAAAGTTTGTTTCACAATATTTTGAGAGTATTTCATTAATTTATTAATATTTTTTGAAAAAAATGGTTTGTTATTAAGATTTTTTTTTATAATGAGACCCTAGCAAGTGTTCAATGATCCCAAAAAATTTTCTTTACCATCTTTTTTGCGTTTTGATAAAAAATTGTTTTGCCCATCTGTATTTTTTAGCCGTTTCCGGAGTTCTACCACATCTATCCAGTGTGGAATGTTATGGATTTTTCGACGGCCGTTTTGGGAATAATGTAGTGTTGCAAAAAATGGTAAAGACCATTTTTTATAACACATTATATATATATATATATATATATATATATATATATATATATATATATATATATATATATATATATATATATATATATATATATATATATATATATATATATATATATATATATATATATGTCCACGGAAAAGGTTAATAGAATATATATATATATATATATATATATATATATATATATATATATATAGTGTCCACGGAAGGTGGTAAATAGGAAAAACTTTTTGATTTTTGATTTTATCGAAAAAGCTATCCTAATAAAAAATTTTTGCTACATCTTAGAGTAAGATTGGAATAGAAACATTTAACATATTTTTTACCGTTGTTCGAAAATTGAAAAACTTAAAAGGACAAAAGTAAAGTGCATTTATTTGAGAAGATATAGAAACAAGTTACTAGAAAGTTATTTTAAATTAAGGTAGTCTCTAATACATATATATATATTATATTATTATTTAATATATATATATATATATATATATATTATAATATAATATTATATATATTTATATATATATATATATATATATATATATATATGTATTAGAGACTACCTTTAATTAAAATAACTTTTCTAGTAACTTATTTCTATATCTTCTCAAATAAATGCACTTTACTCTTGTACCATTTTAAGTTTTTTCAATTTTTCAACACCGCGTAAAAAATATGTTAAATGTTTTTATTCCTCTACCTAAGATGTAAAAATTTTTTATTAGGAGTACTTTTTTCATAAAATCAAAAATCAAAAAGTTTTTCTATTTACCACTTTAATATATATATATATATATATATATATATATATATATATATATATATATATATATATATATATATATATAATATATATATATATATATATATATATATATATATATATATATACATATATATAATGTGTTGCGAAAAAAATGGTCTTTACCATTTTTTTGCAACACTAACATTTTCCCAAAAACGGCCGTCGAAAAATCCATAACATTCCACACTGGATAGATGTGGTAGAACTCCGGAAACGGCTAAAAAATACAGATGGGCAAAACAATTTTTTATCAAAACGCAAAAAGATGGTAAAGAAAATTTTTGGGATCATTGAACACTTGCTAGGTCTCATTATAAAAAAATCTTAATAACAAACCATTTGTTTCAAAAAATATTAATAAATTAATGAAATACCTCAAAATATTCTGAAACAAACTTTGACCGTTTTTTTAATTATTTTAATAAAATCAGAATAGACCCAAAGTCATATTCAATAATAGGTACGGTTTTCCCATTCCGATGAACTTAAAATGATTAAAAAATGAATTATTTCCGAGTAATGGAGCATTCTAGCGGTAGACGGCAGCTGAAATGAGGGGACAGTCCCGTTATCTCGAAAACTATTGATTTTTCGAAAAAAATAATAAGGACCATTTTTGTATACTACAAAACGGTCTTCATTTTTTGTCCAAACAAAAATTTTCCAGGTCGCATATTTTGGCAGGTATTAGCGGGAAACCCATTTTTTGGTCCTTGAGGGGCCATTTTCAGCCCTTTCCCCCCTGTTAATGTTGATAAAAAATTTTTTGCTCTCAAGCATCCCCGGAGACCTAAGAATTGCGTCACAACTGCTTTGTCCTTTCATTTCCTGGACTAATAGGAGTTAAGTTAAAAACAATTTACTTTTACCATAATCCATTCTGCAAAACTGACAGCCCCGATTCCTCCTAGACTAATTCTAAAAGTCTCCTTTAAACGTAGAACTTGCCCAGAACAGTCGCGATCAAAATAGGCGAAAATAAAAACCATTTTTTAAAATGGTGTCATTGCAAAAAGGTGAAAAATCAATGCAATGAAAAAGTGAGTAGTATACCAGCTCGAGTGCGACCTAAACCGGTCAACAGCCCAATCCATTACAGTAAGACATTTACTATTGTTATAAAGAAATGTAAAAAATGTGTTATTAATATTTATAATATTTAGTAGTAGGAATTTTTGTCAAAAATATATTTTTAGATATTTGTAGTTGTTTTTCATTTTTACACAAAAGTAATTGTGATATAGATTTATAGCATGACTAGCTGTGTTATAAGTATCATTACGGACCTCAAAATACCTAAAAAATAGTTATGTAAAAACGTCACAACTGGACGGTTTAAGATAAAAAATTATTGTCATTTGTCTTAAATAAATGATCAAAATCATGTTACTCTTAAAACATTTAAACTTATTTAGATTACACGAAGAAAAAAACGTAACAGTTTGACTTTTTTTAATACAATTTAGCTAAAATGAAAAGTACTTTAGATAAATATTTCACATCATTTCCATCTTAATAAAAATGTCATTGTTTTCCATATCCAAGCAAATATGAGAGTCACCCTATAAAAGATAAACAGGGAATTTAACCTTTAGCTGTCAGTTTTTGCAGAATGGATTATGGTAAAAGTAAATTGTTTTTAACTTAACTCCTGTTAAAACAAAAATAAAGACCGTTTTAAAAGGTAAATAAAACCCAAAAAAAGGGGATCCTTATAATTTTTTTTAAACAAAAAAAATCAAAGTTTAAAAGTTTTCGAAATAACGGGACCCAAAATCCCCTTATTTTAGCTGCCGCTCTAAATAATGTACATTTTTTAATTATTTTAAGTTCATCGAAAAGGGAAAACCCGTACCTATCATTGCATATGACTTTGGGTCCATTTTGATTTTTCTAAAATAATTAAAAAAACGGTCAAAATTTTTTTCCACAATATTTTGAGAGTATCTCATTAATTTATTGATATTTTTTGAAACAATGATTTGTTATTAACATTTTTTTTATAATGAGACCTTAGCAAGTGATCAATGATCCAAGAAAATTTTCTTCACTATTTTTCTTGCGTTTTGATAAAAAATTGTTTTGCCCATCTGTATTTTTTAGCCGTTTCCGGAGTTCTACCACATCTATCCAGTGTGGAATCTTATGGATTTTTCGACGACCGTTTTTGCAAAAAATATTAGTGTTGCGAAAAAAATGGTAAAAATTTTTGTAGAAAGGAAATTTTATTTTTGTGAAACAAAAGTCCGAAAATAAGAATGCATACAAATGAAAACTGTACAGATTTATTTACAGCTTTGAGGTGCTTTGGTTTCAGTTACTGGACTATATTAGTTTTAAAATATAAAATGGGTATAAAAAATATTTGAAGCATAATCGTATTTATAAAAAAGTGTATAAGAATTGAAAACTAGGCTTGCCTATACAAAAAATTTGACGATAGATTATCGAAACGTAGCTAAAAGAAATTTTAGAGTATCTAAATAGATAGAAACTAGGTTAAGGTTTTGTATGGAACTTGTCAGTTCAAAGATTTAAAGTATAAAAAAACATTTAACATTTAAAATGATCGTTTTAACTTTTAAAAATTTCTTGGGGTTTAAAATGGGAATGAGAGTTTGTATAGAAAAATCGTATTTTTAAAGTTGTAAATATAGAACTTGGTAATTAGTAGGGCTGTGCCGATACCACATTTGAGATACCGATATCGATAGCCCGATAGCTTTAACTCCGATACCGATAATGTATCTGAAAGTATCTAAAATTCAGATAGAAACTTGTTTTTTTAAATAATTGTTTTTATTAATTTATATTTAAGCTCAATTGTCAAAATTAAAACAATACATTTAACAGTTTAAAACTAAAAACGTTCATTATCTTCCTAATAACTTCTTGTCCACCTTCTTTTTCGGTAAGTAATTTACCTTTTTAACGAGGATCTAAGACCGTAGTAATTAAATAAAGATCATTCTGTTTTATAAAACTGAAACGGTTCTTCAGTCCTGCTAAGAATTTATTTGCGAATGATTTAACACCAGCAGAACCATCACTTATATTAGTGTCTTGGTAGCTTCTTGAAACGGTTTCAAAAAAGGTTAACTACTTTTTCAGCTAGTAGCCAGTCACTGTGGGACATGTTAATGAAATTTGTGGGGGAAGAAACAACGAACATGTAATACAAATATTTGCAATGTTTGTTATTATTAATATTTACCTGCAAAAGCGTCTTTTTGTTCAAGCTTGATCAGATACATTTGTATCTGAAAATTTAGATATCGGCGAGTATCGGAAATTAGTAAGTATTAGGGGTTAAAAGGTGGGATAAAAGCTTGTCTGAGAACTTGATTAAATCAAATCAATCGGTCATTTCTAGAGTTATAGCTAACGTATGTCCCTAAAGTTTTCGGAAAATTTCCGTTTTAATTTATTTATCCTAGATAGCGTTGGATCAAGTTGCCATTGGAAACAAAAGTTTATACACAATTTAAAGTACGTATATAAATGTCATTAATACGATTTGTCAAGATGTCGTATAAGCTTAATATTCGTCAAAGTATTATTTAGTTGGACAAGTACCTAAGCGCGATATTGTTAGAATATTCAGTGCCCAAAATATTTCTATTTCGACAATTTACCAGACTATTAAAAACTGTGAAAATGGCATACCATGCATTAATTTATCAAAAAGTAGAAGACCAAGAGTTTTAAGTCGTGCCCGGGAAAGGAGATTGGTTGAAAGTGTAGTTTGGGAAAGTCAGTACGCAAGATTGATCAAAGATACAATGTTTCCCCTATGACCGTAAGTAGAACACTTTCCAGAAATAATTTAAAACGTTATAAAAAAAGAAAGGCTCCTAAATACATGGCAACTCAGTTAGAAAAAATACCCAGATGTTACCCTGCATTGAGACGTATTCATTTTCCCGGTAAAATTCTCATTATGGATGATGAAAAATATTTTACCTTGTCAAATTTCGAGATGAGAGGCAACGACGGATTCTATACACGTAATGTTAAAAGACCCCCCCGACCATGTTAAATTTAAAGGCAAGGTCAAATTTGCCGATAAAATTTTGGTATGGTGTGCCATCTCAGAAGGCGGTGTTTCTCAGCCCTATGTTGGACGTGTTCGCGGTGAAGCTATCAATGCGGACATTTATATTGAAAGATGCCTTACAAAACTTTTTCACTTTATAAATACTTATCATCCCAAATTATGAAGTCATATTCTGGCCCCATCTAGCGTCGTACCATTACTCCAGTAGAACGACAGAATGGTTAACCGCTCAAAATACAAATTTTGTTCCTAAGCACGACAACCCTCCAAATGTACCTCAAGCAAGGCCTATAGCTGAGTTTTGGGCTCTTTTAAGACGAAAAGTGTATGATAATGGATGGGAAGCCCAAAATGAGGAAAGCTAGGGCGGAGAATATTGCAAAAATTTCCTGAGGTCGATTTAGCAACGGTTATGTCTCATGCAAAACTACGTGCCATCGAAGAACATGGACCCATGTATATTTTTAAAAAATACATTATAAGGTTTAAAGTTGTAAAAATAATTTTTTAAATTGATAATTTATAAATAAATTTAATTTCTAACCAAAAATAAAAATATTTATTTTTTTCCGAAAACTTTAGAGACATACGTTATAAAATGTAACCACTCTGTCATTTGTCAAATTCTTACAAAAACAAAATATTTGAATTCGTTTCGGAGATTGTTTATTGACACATATTATGAACTAACTTATTCACAAACGCCATAGCGTACGAAGTCACGGGTAAAACAGCTAAAATGTCGGTATTTACATTTAAGCTTCTACTTTTGACTACAATAAAAAATATATGTAGATATAATATAAAAGGTGTATGTTTGCAAAATTTACAATATCCCGCAAGAATGGAAAAAAACAAAACAGCCACAATCATGTAGAATACGCTTGTAATTTCAAAATTTATAATGTTTGATGTCCTTTTTAGAGTATATACTTAAAAAGTAATGATATTGGTTTATTTGCAAAGTGAATTTACAATTATAAACTCAATATAAGCAAACATGGCTAATTACGTAATATAGTAATTACATCTAATTACTACAATTTGCGGGAGTGGTCAAGCTCTTGTCATTCTAGCCTGCGTGTTGATGTTATTCGGCCAACCTTGACATCTCCGACAATAATTGTAATTTTGATTATTCAATATTAAGCCGGTATGGTTAGTCCTAATCTAAGTTCCCCTCTCAAATGAATCAAAGCAGCAGTTCGCATGTAGTCATTGCTCTGTCATTTACTGTGTTGCCATATTGTAAAAATTCATTTCTAGCAAATATACAGGGTGTTTCCTAACTACGGTACGAAACTTCAGAGGGTGATTAGCTAGGTCGTTTTAAGAAAAAAAGTTCCTATGAACATATGTCCGGAGTTGCTTCGTTTCTGAGATACAGGGCGTTGAAGTTTAAAGAAAAAAACGGTATTTACAAAATATCATAAATATCCTAAAATCGATTTGGTCGAAATTTGGTGCAGTTATTTGAAGTAATAAGGTGCTTATTTAGCTCTAACTAGATTGAAATTATTAGCTCCAGTGGCGTCTCAGTGGGCACCACAGCCATATTATTGACGAAAAAAGTACACCAATGACTTTTTCTTATAGTTTTTTATTTTTTAAGATTAAGCAACTAAAAATACAACTTTTTACTTTCCTGTGTTTTCTTCATATCTAGCTTCGTTTTCGAGAAAAAAAATAAAAACCACATTAACTCATTCTAAAAGCTATCCATGGACAACATAAAATAAAACCAAAAATAAAAAATAAACAATTTCGACCTTAAAGTAAATGAGCAAAATGTCCACCTTCTCATAAAATTCGGGACTGCAATCGATTTGTCATTGAGTGTCTGACACTTAAAAAAAAACGATATTTAAATATCATAAATATCCTCAAACGATTTGGTAAACCTATGACTTTTTTTGTAGTTTTTTTTAGAAAAAAATATTTTCAGCAACGGCTGCCAGATTATTTGGAACATCGATGCTAGGCTTGCTAAATACATTTTGATTGTTTACAATTATTACAGCTTAAATTTTCTTTGTATGCGGTGTTGTTTTGACCAAGCGTGTTTGGCAATTCCTGATTTCGACGTTTCACCTCGTTCCATATGTTTTTTGTGTTCCTTGACTCTTACTTTGAGTGGTCTTTTCGTTTTCCCAATGTCCTCACCACATTTCCGGGAAATTTGGTAGATGCAGTCATTATTTGAAACACTGTTGTCTGGTCTCGTCTTAGTAAGAATACTTCTTAGATTAGTTTGTGATTTAAATGCCGTTTCAATATTATACTTATTCGCGATTCTGCGGATCTTTTCCGAAGTCCCTTTAATATATAGAATTTTCATAAATATTTGGTCATGGGGAGTTTGGTTTAAGTTAGAGTTTTTTGTCTTATTTTGATATTTTTCGATCGTTTCCTTTGTAAACCAGTCTCTCACTGTATCCGTTGTGCTTAAGATCCCTATTAATATTACTAATTTCCTCTTGCAGGGATTCCTTACTGTTACATAAGGTCACTGCACGATTGTATAGAGTACGTATTACCCCCCGTTTGGTTTCGTTAGAGTGATTAGAATTCTGGTGTATATATTTTCCAGTGTTGGTAGGTTTTCTGTATACTGAGGTTTGTTGATGTCCATTATTTCATTTGACTAGAACGTCGAGAAAAGGTAGAGCCGAATTTTGCTCCTTCTCCATTGTGAATTTAATACAAGGTCGGAGGCAATTTAGATGTTTTAAGAAACCATCAAGTTCTTTGTCATTACCTGTCCATACAATGAAAGTATCGTCAACATATCTTAGCCAAACTTTTGGTTTGATTGGTGCAGTTCTAATTGCGTGTTCTTCAAACCATTCCATGTAAATATTTGCTACCACTGGGGATAGCGATGAACCCATGAGAATGTGGTGAGGTATACATCGGGGAAACGAAAAGACCACTCAAAGTTAAAGTCAAAGAACGCAAAAAACATACGGAACGAGGTGAAACGTCGAAATCAGGAATTGCCGAACACGCTTGGTCAAAACAACACCGTATACAATGGTCGGAAGCAAAAACTATTCATAACGAAATCCACTGGAAGAAAAGAAAATTTAAAGAATCTGTAATAATTGTAAACAATCAAAATATATTTAGCAAGCCTAGCATCGATATTCCAAATATCTGGAAGCCGTGCTAAACCGTGAAAAGTCGGTCAAGCTTCGGTGAACAAGGGATAGTATATAAGTCGTAGCTTTTAACTATAGTTTTTAGTTATCATTTGAAAACGGTTGGAGATACATCACTAACCGAAACGTTGTGTAACAAATAACAAATAAAGACAATGTAAGCTCAAGATTTTAGTGTTATTAAAGGGTTAACCAACTTACTAAAATTTGTAAACAACTTATTGAATTATATAGTAAAACTTTTGGGTATGAAATAAATGCACAAATACATTATTAAATTGTTATTTATAAATAAATTAAACCAACACTTAAAGTTCTTCTAGTTTAAGTTTTTTTTTGCTTTGGTTAGCTTTGCACAGGAATGCATACAGCCGCATTATATAACTTATTATCTTTAAGTTTTTATAACCAATTAATTTTTTAATTAGTATCTGTATAAAAATCTATACGATACATATTGGTATACACGAATTATTATACCTTAAAATCATTTACAATATATAATAAGGTTCATACAGACATACACTTCGAATTAAGTCACAAATTGGGAGCTGCTTGCGAAGAATCAAAAACATGCATGACAAGGGTACACGCTTCACGCCATAGTGGTCTATCAAGGCGAATCGACCAGGATAAAGGGATTACAAATAAGGATAGAGTTGGGTTTACGAGTCCCTACAGCTTTCTCACACACATCTTCACAAAACCTAGGTTAAACTTATATTTATAAAGTGTCAAATTATTTTAAGGGTGATACCTTAAAAATCACTAAAATTATCACCAAAATACCAGGGCCGTTGCAAGGAAAATAGCGCCTGTCGTAGTCTTGCATGAAAGAAAAATTGCAGCAATTTTTTAAAACTAAAATGGTTGCTAGCCCAGGTAAAATATTTGCAGCCAAAATTTTTCAAACGGTTTAAAATCTTCATAAATTTCTCGCATGAAAATTTTATATCTGCTTATTCTGCGTTAGAGCTTATTTAGCTGTTAAAAATCTGAATTATTTTCTTAGGCAAAATGAATACGGTAAACGCTTTTTTCTTGCAGCTATCCAGCTATTTTGGTGAATACTGTAGTAATTTTAAGGGTACCAATCCTAAAATATTACAGTATAGAATTAAGGTAGCCCATAGAAGCGTCGGGCACTGGTTAAAATATATACAACTAAAAATGTATTGGTTCAATTATTATTAATGAAATAAGTTGTTTACAAATTTAACTAAGTTGGTAAACCTTATTGCCATTATCATTGTGACTTTTAAAAACTGAAATATATTTGCATGCAAGAAAAATTTTAGGAAGGAAATCTTCCAAACTGTAGAAACACCTTAAGTTACAAAAAATATATATTATACCAAGTTCTGGATGACATTACCCCAAATGTTAATGTATGGTATTTTAGATGTGGTAGTAATTTGTAGACGATTGTAATAAAGTCGTGAAACGCGAGTGTGAAAAGTGTCGCGGCTTGGCGTTTGTGCGGCGCGGTGTTTCCTATTCGATGTCGGTTTTTGGGTCCGCTACAAAAAGAAACAATAAACGTAATTGTAAACATTGCGAATGTGCAGGATCATATTCCTTCGCCTAGAGAACTGGAGCAAATCGCAGCCAAAGTTCTCAGGCGAGATTCGCGGGAGAGTAGTACCGCTATACTGTGAAATGCAATATTTTCTTGTTTCTGTACTTGGACTTCGTTAATGAAAAAAACTGCGTTAAACATTCAATAAACAACATTTACGGTAAGGTACTTTAAACAGGTCTTCGTTGGCTGTCTAACTAAAATATTTTTCTTAAAGTTAAAAGTTTTTATAACTTCTCTGTGGGCTGAGTTGCAGTTTTATAATAAACATGATCTGCTTATATCAATAAATGTAATTTCCCATTAGATGCTTTACAAAATACTTTCTTTTTATTGGAAATTTGTTGGATTTTTTTTAAATTTACACTTTTGAAAATATAGTGAATTATTTACAAAGTTTTGTGTGAGGTAAAAATGGTGTTATCTAATATACTAACGACCAAGTGATGATCGTGTTGTTAAATTTAGCAATGGACTTAGCAATTGTTAAAAGTTAACAACGGTTTAGAATGTTTAAGAAAATCTCAGATTTTGACAGGTTTTCTAAATCATTTAAACCGTTTGGATTTTGAAACATTTGTTTTTTTTACAATCTTTTTTT